>JAHWFP010192965.1:0-11964 GCA_023313725.1 Lithobius niger
ACATCCGTATTTTATACGCTTAAGCGTTTTTTAATACTAATGTAATTCATTTTGAGCGTTTGTAGTTTAAGAATTGTTTAAAACCTACGGTAATAGGGTATCGGTATGAATGAAGGTCATTGTATTTTAGTTTGTGGAGGGAGGGGAGGGAGTTAACGCAGCGTGAATGGCTTAGATAGTGGGCAGACGTATAAGAGTTTGCAGGAATGGGATTTCATTCCTTTTAAGTAATTAAGTTTTGTACGTTTTTATTGCGTTACGTTTTTTTTCACGATGTATTTGATTGTTGGTGTGTACGTTCCCGGTCGCGTGATCCGGAAGTGTCAAAAGTGTGGGTTATTGGCAAAAGTGTGGGCTATCGGCAAAGTCTGAGGTAACTTGATAACCCACACTTTTTGCAATGACGCACACTTCTGGTGTTGGTTAACGGGATTTAATGCATGGTGGTGACGTCACGCCAACACATCCCAATGCTAAAAGTGTAGCCGTTATATACGGTTAATCTGAAAACCCACACACGTGACCGTGGGTTAATTTTGATAACCCACACTTTTTTTGATAATGTAACACTTTTTCCGCGCTCCACACAATCACTGCTCTACCATGTGACATGCTTTGCAAAACTACCGTACACAGCACAAATTCAACCAACATAAATAAGCACATTTGCAACCTGCGACATTTATCGTACTAACACAAAAAAAAAAAAAAACCTCGCGTAGGCTACTATGCTAGGTCCCCACCCATGGAGGAATGGTCCCATCCGCAGACCTTTCGCTCCGACGGTACTAAAACTAGGCTACCGACACTTGTTAACACACCTAAAAACATACGATACTCAAGCGAACAGCACATTTGTAACCTGGCGACATTTTCCGCACTAACACAAAAAAAAAACCTCGCGTACGATGCTAGCCCCATCTCCACCGCCATCCATGAATGAATAGTCCAAGCCGAACCCGACAACCTTTCGTTCCGACGGTACGAAAACTAGCCTACTGACGCCTTCTAAACACACCTAAAAACCTACGAGACTCAAGCGAATAGCGCATTTTATACGCTATAGCTTATTTAAACTAATAAAGTAGAAAAAATACGGTTTTACCTTAAACGCAAACGTCGGTGACTGGGACTGGATATAGGGACGTCCTCGCGTACGTGACACTTTTGCAGACAGGAAGTTTAAATTAAACTTCGCTCGTGCGATTTCGCCACCCCTCGATCTTTGGACTGTTCCGTTTCTTGCAGACGATCAATTATTTCGGGATAACCCAGTCTACTTCACGGATATGTGTTTTAATGCTAAGGTGTGACGTCGAGCCAACATATCTAGTCATTTGAGATTAAAAAAAAATTTATTTGAAAATTTTGTTTGTGAATTATGACGCAAATTCCTGAACTCAAACTTCCGGTTGAAACTTCCTGTCTGCGAAAGTCTCATGTACGCGAGGACGTCCCTATATCCGGTCCCAGTCACCGACGTTTGTGTTTAAGGTAAAACCGTATTTTTTCTACTTTATTAGTTTAAATAAGATACAGCGTATAAAATGCGCTATTCGCTTGAGTCTCGTAGGTTTTTAGGTGTGTTTTAGAAGGTGTCAGTAGGCTAGTTTTCGTACCGTCGGAACGAAAGGTTGTCGGATTCGGCTATTCATTTATGGATGGGGCTGGGGAGGGGGCTAGCATCGTACGCGAGGTTGTTTTTTTTTTTTCGTGTTAGTGCGGAAAATGTCGCCAGGTTACAAATGTGCTGTTCGCTTGAGTATCGTATGTTTTTAGGTGTATTTTAGGTGTATTTAGGTGTGTTTACAAGTGTCGGTAGCCTAGTTTTAGTTTACTGTCGGAGCGAAAGGTTGGCGGATTGGGCCATTCTTCCATGGGTGGGGTCCTAGCATAGTAGCCAACGCAAGGTTTTTTTTTTCGTGTTAGTATGATAAAAGTCGCACGTTGCAAATGTGCTTATTTATGTTGGTTGAATTTGTTTTGTGTACGGTAGTTTTGCAAAGTATGTCACGTGGTAGAGCAGTGGTTGTGTGGAGCGCGGAAAAAGTGTTAGATTATCAAAAAAAAGTGTGGGTTATCGAAAAAGTGTGGGTTATTAAAATTAACCCACGGTCACGTGTGTGGGTTTTCAGATTAACCGTATATAACGGCTACACTTTTAGCATTGGGATGTGTTGGCGTGACGACATCGCCGTGCATTAATGTCAGTTTGGCAAAAGTTTGTCATTAGTGAAGCAAATAAAACCGTTCAGATCAAATCTGAGGGTGAGGTAATAAATAGGCCTTTGTGGCCGAGTGTAGCCTACTTATTACTAGTATAAATAAACATGAGTTGCAGGGGTAAAAGAGATGTTTAGCAATACAACATCGGTACTGATCAACAGCTGACTACTGGTTCAGCTATTATACAAGCAATAGGGGTGTCTAGCCATCCACGGATGATGTCACAAGATGCTCTGATAATTGACGTTGGGCATTGTGGTATATGTGGACTTGTGCCTTGGTCCTTTTCTGGTATGATAACATCTGAACGATGATAACAGTGTCATCGTTAGAACTTCAGATAGTAGTAGTACGATGGTATCCTTTGCTTTGAGTGATGGCATCAAGTTGCTGTGATGTCATCTTTCATTTGATTTTAATTGATCCCCAATGAGTGGCTTTATTGCTGGCTAAAGTTGCTTCCTAGCGGGGCCGGGCCAAGGTCAACGAATCTGGGGGGGAGGGGGATAGCGTAATTTGACGCCCCCTGTCAGGTTTGCGGGCCCCCCCATATAACAAAAAAATATAACTTATTTGGATGGGTGCCGGACAATTCTGACCAGTAAATTCATTCCCAGCGAAAAAATTGGTCCCAAAGGTAAAAAACATAAAAGTAACAATTTAGTCCCAATATTAAAAAAAATAAAAAAAATGCCAGTTAAAAATTAACGACCAACTATGACAATATGGTCCAGAGTATCTGAGAAATGTTGGTGACATTTTGTTACAACATAGATTTAAGAGCACACCCGAACACCCAGAGTTTCAAATTTCATATATTCTGGCAGTGAGTTTCCAGCAGTTCTGACTGGCATGGCTTTAAGATGTGTATCGTTCCCTTGCGAAGTTCAGCCTTCTCCCCCCGCCCCCCCGCCCCCCCCGATTCTGGTTGCACTGGCGTGGCAGGTGTGATAACACAATGAAAATAGATTTTAGTGTACTTCATGGATCTCCACTTATTTGCATTTATCCTAGAGGGAGTTTATTTTTTTTTCTTGTAGACCAAATTCTCGTACGGGGTATATTTTATACGCAACTGAATTGTCGCGCCATCTGTATAATTTTGGAACCAAATTGTCGGGGACCGAACTGTCATGAAACCATTTGGATGGCTTCACAGCATGGACTAAGAAATCGCTTCATTTTCGGCTAGCTGTCCCCCGTCCCCCCCCCCCCCCATCTTTCCCCCCAACACAACCCTACTCTATACATAAGTCGCAGATCAACTCTAATCGCATTGTACATACGTCTCATGAACGTAAACTACAACCAAATTTGTATTCTAATGAACTATTCTTTGTCAGTTACTTGTAATTGTAATTCACGACAACATTGCAGTGATGAAGCCTTTCTAGTTACGTTTGGTAATGAGTGAAGCAATATCTTTGATATTTGAACGGATAGTATTATTTTGCCAAAACAGTCAAACATGAAAAACTAATAAGTAGCACCAATTAGATGGGTGCGCGGTAAATTGTAATTTAATTTTAATTTAATTTTAATTTAATAAAACAATATGTCGTCGGTTTCCCGTAGGGAAGGTGACAAACTTCATTACAACAAAAAGTGGCTTTTTACAAAGACCCAAAGATAGGGAAAAGTGAACAAACCAATACCAAATAAAAAAAAAACAAAAAAAAAAACAGTAATGGTCAAAGGAAGCATCCAGAACAATTAATTATACTGAAACATGGTGTCGGCAGATACATGAGCGTCCAATCTGTTTTTAAAAACATTAGTCGAAGGCGCATTAACAACAAAATCAGGCAACGAGTTCCATAAGTTAATCAATCGACAGGCAAAAGAATTGCGGGTAGCATTCAATTTGAAACTAGGAACCTTGAGCTTGTACGTGGAACCCCTAGTAGCAAAGGATGAAGTATACAATTCAAAAAAAGTACTGGGTATTTGAGTGTCAGTTTCTCTGATGATCTTGTACATTAAAATTAAACCTCTTCTTTGACGACGCCAAGTCAGTGATGGTAAACATAAAAACTCAAGACGCTGCCTATAGTTTAAGTGCTTCAACCCGACACTTCTCTTTGTAATTTTTCTTTGGATATTTTCGATGGCCTTTTTATCTTTAAGGAATAGCGGTTCCCAAAAAGGGACTCCATATTCCAAGATTGGGCGGATAATAGTTATGTAATATGTTAAATACACACTGCTCAAACGACAACTAATGGTACGGTTGAGTAAATACATGAGCCTATTTGCTTTAAGAACGATACTTTCGGTGTGTTCCGAAAAATTAAGTCTCCCGTCTACAACAATACCTAGATCCCGAACAGAATACACCTCATCAATGGGATTACAATTAAGCAGATAGGTAGACAGTGGGTTGGAAGTCCCAAGATGTATCAGACAAAGCTTTTCAGCATTAATAGGTATTCTCCAACGTTCGCTCCATGCAAGTGCTTGATTCATGGATGTTTGGAAATAAGGAATAACCTCCCGGCCCAAGAGCATCGCGGCTGCCTTGGTGTCGTCGGCAAATTTTCTACTCTTAATTATGGCGTCGTGACAAAATCCCTGTATAAACAGAGAAAAGAGTAAAGGTGCCAATACGGAACCTTGGGGAAGCCCAGTAGTCATAGGGCTCCAAGAAGAACAGCATTGCTCCAAGACAAACGCAAAGCTCCGGTCCCTGAGCCATTCCAATATCCATACTTTCAAAAGTCCTACTACCCCTAAGGTTGTAAGTTTATGGCCCATGATCAACCTTGTCAAAGGCTTTTTCCAGATCATAATAAATGACATCACAAGGTTTACCCTGGTCAATAGAAAAAAACAATTCATGATAGAAGGTAACAAGATTTGACACAGTAGAATATCCCCGCGCCTAAACCCATGCTGGTTATCTTCATGCAAAGAGTAAGTATCCAAAAATTAGGGCCGGTGTTGGTAAAGAATTCTTTCAAACATCTTAGACAAGATGGATGTTAAGCTAATAGGCCTATAGTTAGTACAATGTGTCCTATCTCCCTTCTTGCCGATTGGAGTAACAAACGCTTTTTTCCAGCAAGGTGGAACAAACGAGTTTTCAACATTTTTGTTGAAAAGTATCACTAAGGTAGACAAGATACAAGTTTTAGTTTTTAGTAGAAAAGCTCCCGTTATTTGGTCGGAACCACCCTTTGTGCCAGGTTTTATATGTTCAAACACATGATCAACTGATTCAGTGGTGAACAGTAGAGGAGGTAAACAGGGTGGGGGGGGGGGGGACTCCCCCAAAGACAAATTTGGAATCACACAATTCTGGATATAAACCTTTTGAAAAGTATTACACAAAATGTTAGCTTTTTTAAGAGAGTCATCTACGAGGATGCCGTTTTGGTCTACCAAAGTTGGAATACCAGATCGTATTGATGCTAGTTGACGGGCATAGCCGCGGTAAAAGGGGTTTGAGTCGTTATTAATCATAACAGCTAATTTTAGTTCGTATGCTAATTTTTGTTTTTTACTTTCTTTGACAATTTGTCTATTAACAAGGGTGTATCTTTCAAAAGTAGCTTGGCCCATGGATTGTTTCCATTTTTTCCATAAATTTCGTTTTTCAGAAATAAGTAAGCCAGATGTTCGTTCATCCAGGAAAGTTTATAATATTTGGGGGAGTGAACAATTCTACAATACTGAAGTTGCTTAAGCAGACAATAGTAAAAAAAGGTCCAGGCCAAGTCACAAGGTTTGCGGTCCCATGAATGGGAACTTAGGTCCTCACAAAGTTCATTAGATCGGATCTTCCTAAAATCATATAGGACAACATTATTTTTACCAACAGTATTCACCAAAACCAGACAGCATTGCGCCAATTCATGGAGACTAAGACAAAGACCCAAGCGAACAACATTTATCAATAATGTGTCATCTTTAACTAGTATAATATCCAATGTATTCTGTCCTCGAGTGGGAAAATCTATAACCTGAAAGAGATCAAATTTATCAATAATTTTTAACATTCTAGAGTCATTCGCATGTGTTGCCATCCTGGTTATCAATTAACAGTGGGTAAATTCAAATCCCCAAGAATAATCGGGTTGACAGTTTTAACATGGTTGGAGATGATTTCATCAAATAATGAGGCTATCATCTTGAGATTTGGAATCATGAAGTCTATATATGAGTAGAAAATTGACCCAACGATTTTCACGGAAACATTTAAAGGATCCAACAAACTCACATTTAGTAGTTTCCCTAGAGCATAACCTAGCGTAGCCTCCCGTAAGCATAACAGTTGATGCCATAATTGAAGCAGGGGCGGTAATATGAGAACAAACAGGTCAAAATCACTAAAATTTCCGGAAAACGAGGCCCTGCCCAGGAAAAAAGAAAGCCAGAGAGAAAATAATTTAATCATTAAGATGATAATTGGTAACAGTGTGACTGTTTTAAGGTCATAAAATGCCCCAAGTAAAATTGCGTATGCAATTCTAGGGCGACGCACACAGTCCGGGGAAAATTCACAAACTATCAAATACTCGATACCTTTTTATTTATTTTTTACAAACGTTTCCTTAGATGCTCTTCGCGCTTGCATTTGTCTTCTGCACTTAATTATTTCGCCTTGCGCCCCCAAATCCTTTTGATTTCGCTTGTCAGTGGAAAATCTGCCAGTCAAGAACTCCCCACCCCGACTTGCCCACGTTTTTACTATGCTTCCTCCTTATCGCGGGTTATGAGTCACGTGGCAGGCATGGGTTGGCTAGCTACGGAATTGGGATGGGGATTTTTTGGAAGAAAATACCTGATCTGCACAACGATGACTGCTAGTTGATGAATTCTGGTAACATTTTTTTTGGGTTCATTGCCTTTCTTATAATCGCTAATCAGTTAAAATAAATGTTAACTTAAAATTTTTTTTCTAAATTTGAACACCCGAATTTGGTGCCCCAGTTAGTCATTTTTTTGTTGGGGGGGGGGGGCGTACGGCACGGTCCCCAGCATTTATGTTGAACATGAAACATAAAACAAGAAACAATTAATTATTCTTATACCACGGCTGTGACGTCACGCTACCTCAACGCAATGCTAAATTTCCGTAGTTTAAATCCTGTTAACCGTGATCGGAAGTGTGCGTCATCGCAAGGGTGTGGTTTATCAAGTTACCCCACACTTTTGCCAATAACCCACACTTTTGACACTTCCAGATCACACGATCCAGAGTGCAAAAAAAGTAACACAATAAAAACGTGCAAAAGGAATTACTTAACTTGGGGGCATGTCCCGAATGAAATCGTATCCATGCTAACTCTCACACGTCTGGCCCATAGCTAAGCAAAAAAAGTAACACAATAAAAACGTGCAAAAGGAATTACTTAACTTGGGGGCATGTCCCGAATGAAATCGTATCCATGCTAACTCTCACACGTCTGGCCCATAGCTAAGCTTGTTCACTCCGCATAACTGCCCCCCCCCCTCCCTCCACAGACTAAAATGGAATGACCTTCATTCATACCAGTACCCTATTACCGTATTTTTTAAACAATTCTCAAACTACAAATGAATGAATGAATGAATTCCATACCTTGCCAGAATGTCCCAGCATAATGACATTCTATCCCTGCTGCCTCTTATCGAAGTTTTTTCATTCCGAACAGTTTCGAGCACACGAGCTAGATTACTAGCGTTAAATCTTGCCCAAACGATACGGCAGTCTCCTTCCCACCCACTCCCCCCTCCATAAACTAAAATGGAATAATAATAATAAACAGATTTATTTACACAGTAGGCAAAACAAACGGGAGGGGCAAGCCACTGACACCCGTCCTGAGTTAAAATACACAAAGTAAAAAATCTTAAAATAATAAAATACAAATTACTAAAATACTTTGAGTCATAATTCCGAGAATTATGGAGAATATTACCGCTAAACTTCACAACCAGGGGCAGACTGGCAGCAACTTGGCCCACCGGCCCGGCCAACGTAAATGGCCCCCTATCCCAAGTTCTGCAGCACATTGCTATATTTTTTTGACCCTTTTTTTTTTACTTAAAGGGACACCCGGCCTGCCTTATAACATTCCGCGTGCCAAATTACAGCTACGCGCAGATCATCATCCGAGCAATTACAGCGCCAAGGTCGGCTGGGGTGGTAGCTGCGTTCCTCGCATAGCTGCTGTCTCGGTTGGCTTTGTGAATAGTACACGAGATAGAATCAAGTCAACGATTGTGTCGTCACAAACCGGAATGATTCTCGTATTTTAAAATCACAATTTATAATTTTCTAGGCTAGTGTCTTATAATTTTGCTTCGGCGATCTATTGGAATAATTAATTTTAATTTTTACCGCATTAGGTTATTAGATTTTAGATCTCATGGTAATTATTAGAAAATTAGTAGATGTACACACAGAGATGAAACGTCATGATAATTGTACGCGCGCAATGCATCATTCAGTGACGGATCGTTAGTAAATAAATTTCCATTATATTCAACAGAAAATCTCCTAGACGCCACATTTTAAAAAGGATTTTTAGCAAGGGAAAGACTAACGGTAAGGAAATAGACCTTTGGGGCCGTAGTTGATGTGGAGGATCGAGAAAAATGGTGCTGGGAGGTATATCCCTTTAACGAATGATAACTGTTTCCTTCCCCCCCCCCCCAAAGCAATAAAAGAAAATGATAAATGGTTTCCCACATGGCCTGAAGCCGTTTTACACATAATTTTGAAGTAAATTATTTATTCGTATAGTCGGAATGGTTTATCAGAAGTAGCTCTTAGAAATGGTTGTTAAGCAACTTTTTCCTTTACGCAGCACTAATCCTTTAACTGGCTCGTTGCCGTACAGCTACGTCTCACTCGGCAATCAAAAACAGTCCAAACGCGCGCCCAAGCTATGTAAGCCGTGTCTCGTCACGAAAAAACCAAACTGGAAGAAAAAGCCGTTTTTGAACTTCAAAATGACATTTTCAGCAGTCAAAATTCTTAAAAAGCCTCAGCTTCTCAGACCCCCCATGATATGAGTGTTTACAATGTTTTGAAGCTATTAGTACCAATATTGCAACTGCAAGTATAGTTTGTACAATGAACTTTGTAGAAAAGCCTTGGTGGTTTCTTGGCTTCTTCTATCTTTCACTTGCTGACTATGTTATGGATGGAGCAAACAAGCAAACAGTGTTCATCATATACTTATTGTTTGAATCTCGACAAGAGATGGGTGTAAGGAATATCGATGTTTTATAAAACATTTTTAAGGAAAAAGAGACATGTTTTCCTTATAACTAATGGTAACTGTCGGTGTGGACTGCTACTTACTTAATTTGGGAACAGCCCTAATCTTGGCTACAGAAATTTTTGGACCTCGGGTGGGGGGGGGGGGAGTCAAGATTTTTTCAGAGTCTCGAAGGGGGAGTCATTGAAAATTTGGTGGTCACATTTTCACTTCCACCCGCCTCCCCCGGTCATATCTAATAATGACCGATCCCTTGTTGGTACATAAAAAAAAAGAAGAGGTAAGAGTACAGCCTATTGGTACTGCCCACTAGTGAAACGTTACCACAAAACGCACGCCAGTTTTTCAGTTTAGTTACTGCCACTCTCGGCACACGTCACTGCACCAAACAAAATGCACGCCCCTAAATTACGATTTTTAATTAGGCCTTCTGGTGCAAAACTTCTGATCTTCTGACTTCTGAAACTATAGACTATTGCATTACGGGTCATAGTGTTCATCGCTCGCGTAACAACGTAAAACATGGTTAACTAGTTGTTCCCCGGCGTAACATACGCAGGTCTAGCTGATTCCCACTGATTCAACTCGGCTGTAATAGTCAGCATTATTGAAGTAAGTGTTTGTTTTATTGTTAGAGCGCATATCCGTTCTCATTGTCGACCGCTCGCCCTTTTTCTTTCCTACTGTGGCCTCATTTGCCGCTCGTCCTCTTGCTGATTGTTGAAGCTTCGTTTGTGTCAGGGCACGTTTATGCAACGACTTGATTTTGCATTTTAGTAGCTAGAATATACTCGCGATGGCAAAGATGTCGTTGCCATGGTAACAACGCTACAGGGATTAGCTAAATCCGACATCGTTTGAGCAAATGCTTGCAGTCTTATAATCCGTGACAATAAGATAAAGAATTCCGCCTGACGAAACATTTCTCATTCGCTTCTGAACTCGCATTATTGGCTGTGTTTGCTCCAAGCCGGCAGAGCTAAAACCGCCGCCATGTTTGAATTTCAGAAGATTTCTAGCTTCTGGCTGCGAGCATGCAGAGACGAGTAATTGCATAAACCCGCCCTAATCCTCCCTAATAATGCTTCATCAAGTTTGCTCACAATTTAAGTTTGCTCCTAAGCGAAATAACTATCAGAAAACAAAAACGAGCTCGTTTGATGTTAAAGGTAAAGTTTAACTGATCCGAAGTCAAATCAGCAAAGGAACACAAATAAACTTTCCTGTAAGGTTTCACATACCGCAGTGTTTCTGTACTGTTTAGTTCACGAGAAACCTTACTGCTGCATTCACATCTTTTTACAATTTTTACTTTAGAACACGATATGTCTGATTGGCTCATTCTACTAGGCTAAAGGACATCGCTGAAAAATCGTAAAAACCATACTTTTAGTGTGCTTAGTACAGACCTACAGATTAACTAATTCAGGGTTCGTGCGACTCCTTGAAATACTGGAAATATCGTTGAAAATGAAAATGAAATACCAGTCCTGAAGTTTTGAATATGAATTCTTAAAAACCGGTGTATGTATCAATAGGATGAACGGAAAGGAGACGACCGGACTAGAATGATGATGAAAAATTTAGCCCCGAAATTAGGCGAGTGTGTAGCTTATATTATACACTATACTATTCTTACAACAATTTTGAAAATTGGGATATGGTTTTGATTTTATTTACGTGTCTAATGGTTGAATACAGCAGTAAGGTTTCACGTGGACTAAACAGTACAGGAACACTGTGGTATGTGAAACCTTACAGGAAATTTGTGTTCCTTTGCTGTTTTGACTTCGGATCAGTTAAACCTTACCTTTAACATCAAACGAGCTCGTTTTTGTTTTCTAATTTGTGATACTTTGACATAGCAAGCTGGTTGTCTGCATTCGTTGCAAAAGGCACTTTCGCTCGCTGATTCAGTACAAGTCTTTCTTTTGGAAGTTGGTTTGTCCGCAGCTATCTATCAGCGGCTTTGTATAGGACGGCAAGCCAAACGGGCAACCGGACACTTTAGCTTTAACACGGGAGAATGATCGTATAAATCGATTCGTAATAAGGATAATGCTTCCTCTTCATACGCGGTTAAATTGTTCGCTTACCAGCATTGTTAGCATTTGCTTACGCTTTCTGTCTGGCGTTTGCTGATGGGCATTGTTGCATAGCATTGATTAAAAAGTTAACTAGATATAGCACCTCACTTCTTCCAGTACTACGCTGGATCCTAGCAGTAGTTGTGGCTACTAATACCTCTGATAATGCTTTGCCTTCGTGCTGCTTCAAAGGCAAAAGCATGATCAGAGGTACAGTAGCCACAACTACCGCCAGGACCTCGCGTAGAACTGGAAGAAGTGAGATACTATAAACATCGCGTTAAAACAACTTAGAAGCAAATAGACCTACGGTTGTAGAAATTACGAATATAATTAACTCGTTGCATTAAGTTTTAATTTTATTAATTTTTCTTTCTCCTAAGAAAGTATTGCAAGACTGCCGTACCGTACACATGGTATTATAAGAATGAAAATTGTTA
>JAHWFP010192967.1:7761-21534 GCA_023313725.1 Lithobius niger
AACGTAGCGGTAAAGGCCACTCCCAGTACGTAAATATTATGCGGTACTTGAATTAACCAGAAATAGTGTAAAATAAATTTTAATAATAATTGTCATAGAACTTAGTATTGTTGGACATCATATTCTCTTTTAAATCTAGAAAACAACGTTTTCATTGAAAGTGATGAACCCGTATTTACTTTTTTGAGGCGCTCTGAAAAGCTACTTTGCCCAACAAGTTGTCTGCTTTCACTATGAGTGACTTTTGGTTTCGGTAAGGTTGTGATGGATCACTGGTGAAACAAAAGCTTTATTCATAAAGTACTGAACACTAAACGAACCAGTATGGATATCTAGAAACAATGTGTACACATAGGAACTGTTTCGTGCACACACAAACTGTAAATTCAAGCGAGAAACCGCTGCCGTAATATGGAGGTTGAAGTGATGTTTAAAGGAAACGGTATATTCTCGTTTCAAATACAACTCGAGTGTACTTTAAGTATCATTACATTTTCTCAGCCACTTGCTACATTCCCAAGCTGATAAAAACATCTCGTGCAAGCGCTCTGTATTTTTTTAGCTTCGGAATGCAACTCGTGATTGAGAAAATTTATTGATTAAAACCTACGCTCTCGTATTATTACTACTGATAAACACTAAAAGTGTTGGCAAATAATCAACACCATCAAGTTAGTAGTTGTATCTGGAAACTAAGATTCCCAAAAAAACTTACGGGTACCAAAATAATAAATAAAATCAATAGTGAACATGTTGTTATAATGGTTCAAGGATCCTCTTTTTGTCACATTAGGTACTTCGCCACATTATTGTTGTTCATGTTCATGTAAAATTCTATATGCATGGGCCAACAATGGTTCATATTTTCTTGTCTATTTCAGCAAAACTCCTGAAAGTTACATGAAAAAAATCCTTCCAGAAATGTTTTGGGAAAATAACCGCAAGGCTAAGATACAGCTGCACAGTGTTGTAGAACACCAGTCAGGGGTTGGCTGGGGAAGAACCACATTCAACTATATCAAATTGCCAAAATCTATTCTGCAAGTAGAAACTGAACGTATTAGCAGCTCTCCTGAACGCCGTGCTCTTCATTTCAACATCACCAAGCGCTCTCTTCCTGACTACAACATTCAGGTGCTAACAATATTTCCTTACTAATTTAATGTCACCTGCTGTTACTTAGCACCTCCACAATCGACTTGTGGAATGACTTTTAAAACAATTTCAATACTAATTTTCCTTCATTTCTGCAAAATTGTGACAGATCTATCTGCTTGATTTATTTCAGTCATTTTTGAATTTCACGTACGATATGTCAAGCAATCCAATTGATGGTGGTGCATCGACAAGGCGTATTCATGAAGCACGATTGTATATTCCTCACGTTCGTTGGGGCCTCGACATTGCCCGAGATATGAATCGTGTCGACAATAAAATCACTGCAGTTTTAAGAAGAGACAAAGCTCGTGACAACAGGGTGAGTGTAATAATTACCGTAGAATGATAATTACATTCCCCATATGTAGTAATGAGGAAAAGAAAACCTGTTTCGTCCTCTCTGTTAACCTCAGTGACGGCGTCAGGAATGAATTGTTTCGGGGGAGGGGGGGGGCCTTGACAGCGGGGGCCATCTGGAAACAGATTGGGCCAAGGACTTTTTTTCAAGGCAAGCCGCATTAGGCACTTTTAGTCAACCTGAACGTAACGTAAGCTTCAATGCAGTCCAATTATTTTGTAAAATACGCCCCATAAACACACAAAGGAAATTAGGCAGTTGCTACAAAAATCAATAAATAAAAAAGTACAATAAAATAAAAAATAAAAGCTCACGTTTATTCATTTGATTTTAAGTTAAGCCTACAAGTTTTTTTTTATTGTTTTATTTTCTGGTGGTGACCTGAGTGTTGGGCTGGGTAAGCCAGCAGGAAAAGCCATGAAATAATTGGGGGAAGGGGGTCATAGCCCACCTTGCTCACCCCTAGCGCCATTACAGCGTTACCTGCTACAGTTACAAGAGCGATATGAGTTAGTGTTGGCTGCTTGGGCTGCTCGTCAACCCCACTCTTTCCAACTCTGTCTATTAAGAAACTAGTTATTCAAACACTCGATTTTGATGGTACCTGCATTGTGGCTCATCCTCGTCCCTAATACTTTTGCCCGAAATTGGACACACTGATGCTTTTATTTCTGTTTTCCTCTTTTCTGAACTGAGCAGCTTAAAATCTTGTGTGTACACGGACATGGCGGTTATGAGTTTTACAGAAACAGCATAACTGACTATAATTTAACCATTGGTTAGGCTAATTTAAAGATTCCTTTCTAAGTGAGTTTACAGAAGAATGAACAAAAAGCACTCAAAATGCTGCAAATCGTTTTATCAGCATTTTAAGTGCTTTTTGATCACTTAATATGATTTCTGTACTTAGAATATTCCAATTTAGCTTGGAGAAATCATGGCAAGTCCGAATGAGGTAGTGAAAAATACAAGCCTGGCACGAGTGTGTTTTCTTTTATGTTAAAAATACCCATAAAAAATGGGGACAAAAAAGAAAAAAATGGGTATAAAAAGAGAAAAATCCACAAGCGATAAAAAAAATTTGAAGTGTTGTAAATTCAAGTGTTTTCAGAATGTAAGCTGCTGGGATTGGTTTTCATGTTCCATGCATGTTTTGTCATGCACTGCAGCCTTCCGACTGTAAGCCTGTAATGTTTCTTTATACTGTATCTCGTATCCACTCGTACTTTCGTATTTACTTTATATTTTTAAAATAACAGACTACCTAGGTTAACAATACAGAAATAAAAAGAATTGTAGCAATAAAACATCTGCATCTGTAAAACACAAAAAGAATTGATTACTACATCTGTAAAGTTTCACAGGTAAATTGTCTTTAGGAGTACTGCTTGATTTTCATATTAGTTCAATGTTAGCCTGTTGCGATGAAGGTTAGAATGCCACCTCGCCATAAAGGTAGCACCCACGTATATACACAATAAATCACCTTAATCTTCAAATTTTCGATTTTCATTCAAACCATTTCTCAAGGATAAACAACATAGAAAGGTAACAAATTAACATTTTTTTACATCTAAACCAACACCAGTGCAATTTTTTCCCTACCTCCTATACCAAGCAGTCATTCGTGTAGCCAGTGTGTAACACCAAACACGACAAACAACAAGTTTCAAGTTTTAACTCTTGGATTGACACTAAAGCTAGGTGACTTTGCAGCGCGTATGTCATGTTAGATACTACAGCGGCAGTTTTAGCTATGCTAGTCCTTGTAGGCCTACTCAAGAGGTCCCAGATGGTTAGTTGGCGGCCAAACACCAAGTGAGCATCTTCTGCCAGACTCGATGTATTAATGCGAATCTGAACAATAGATTCTTGCACAGAGATCAATAACCACAGGCCAGGCGCAAAAGGTATCCCATTGGTGAAGCATTCTGGTTAGCAGCGAACTCTTGGCCAATTACTTGGGTGCAGCCATCAGTCGAGGTCCAGGTTTCCCTGCACATAACAGCAAGGGGAACTAGGAAGAGTTGGCCACCTTACTAGTCAATTAAGTAATGAGCACTGGTCAAGCACTGGTTGTGAGTGAAATTAGATTAATTTAATTATTGTTAATTTCCAATGGACGCTGTAGGTGACTAGGATTTACATTTTATTAGACAATAATGAGAATGATTCAATAGTATATCTAACCGATATACTATTGATCCAATTCTGGGTACCGATACGGATATCGATAAATTAAACTATGTAAAACCTTGTTAACTGAAACTTGCTTAAGTCAAACTATTCGTTAAGTCAAACAATTTTGTGCTACTTGGTTGACCCAATACAAAACTAACCTCGTTACCTCAAACAAATATTGGTTAACTCAAACTCCAGATGGTAATTTTATTAGTTGACAGCATGCATTTTGTGTTGCTTTGTACCTGAAAGAGTATTTCTGCCTTTTTTTCCTGATGAACTAGTAGTATATTTTGCATACAACACAGATGTGTACTTAGCAGACAATGCATAGAGATATGTACTCAGTACTCCCCAGTCCCCAGACCAACAGCCTGTCTTGTGTTTTAATAAGGACATTTTGAAATGCTTATCCAGGTCAGGCTCATACAGAGTGAACAGTTTGCTAGGCTGTCTTTAGTTGCTGGTTATTGTTTTTACGATTCCTAGACAGTTTCCTTTGCTAAAATTTCCTATAAAAGCCCATCACCTAAAGAAATCTATGCAACCTTGTTATTCCCTGAGATTCTGGAAAAGTTCTGTACAACCCTCATTCTCAGGAGAAGGAGATAACTCTTGGGGACGGATTATGTGACTCAAACAGAGTATTTCCTTTGCGCAGAAGTACAACTTTTTTAAATACAACTTTAGTGTTGACCAGCTTTTCTTATCTGTCTAGCGCATCTGAAATATGATTTAGGTAGTTTTCATAGGTATCTGAATAGATGAACAAATCGTCAACGTAAATCAGAGTGTTGCTGAATGCTAAAGCCATGAACCGCGCAAAATATGCTGGTCCATTGCTCAGCCCACACAACATTTATTTTTTAACTGCCACTACCCCATGCAACAACAAAAACAGGTGTATTTGCTGCTTTCTGTTTTCATTCCTATCTGCAAGAAGCCTGATTTCATGTTGAGGCATTCATGTTTGCCAAGCACGAAAAATACTTCACTGGTGTTACTGGCCAGCTGACTGTCTTTCACAGTATTGGAGTAGACAAGATGGTAGTCAAGATAGAATCTGATTGAGGATGTGGCACTGGAAGCAAAACAGCTTTGTTGTCAGCCATTTCCGATCACAACACTTGCTATTTTGTCTGTCCAAAAACAAACTAATTCCTGCACAACTGTGTGCTCCTGACAACAGTAGGGTCTCACTCAACCCACAGAAGGTTAGGAACAGGTGTCCCTGTAGTTTTTATTTTATTTTTTTTTATTGATAAGTGCTTTTTCAGACTGAAAAACTTGCTTCTTCAGACAAAAAGTAGGGAATCATTAACCTACTGGAGCTTAGGAGAAATGTTTCAGTTCTACTTTATTTAAACGACAAAACTACTTTCTTTTTTGGGGCAGATTCGAAGCTTATTCGTTTAAGAGCTTTCGAGGTAATAGGAGGGCTCAGTTAGCCTATCACTCGTAAGATTTAACTTTCAACTCTTATCTAAAAAGTTAGCTCTTTCTTCTTTTAATTCTTACAATCTATGACACTGCTGGTTTTTATTCCCAACCGTTAAGTATTTGTTACATTTTTACAGTAATTCTTCGAAAGAAAATTGAGTGTTTTAATTTTCTTTGCGTCTTACCCCCCCCCCCCCCCGGGGGGGCAAAGGGGATAAAAAAAGGGGGGGGGTAGGATCCTTCCATAACGAACGTAAGGATCACATCAGGCCCCCAAAATATGCAACACTCAACACTACAAACACCAAGTTGCAACTTTACAAGCTTAACGTTTGGATTGGCATCACCACAAAGCCTGGGAAACTTTATAACGGGTATTGCATATTAAGCACTAGTGACAGTTTTGGCACTGCTAGCCGTAGTATCCAAGAAGTCCCAACTGGTTAGTCCAAACAACAACTGTGAATCTACTGCTAGAATCGCTCTATTTATATAGGCAAATCGGAAGATTTCCACGTAGAGATTGCATAATAGCAAACGGCCGTGTGTGAGATATAGCCTATTGGTTAAGCAATTGGTTGCAACTTCTGGTTAACAACCGACTCTTGCCTGATGACTGGGGTCCACCCATCGATCGAGATCCAGGTTTCCTGCACACAATAGCAAGAGGAACTAGGAAATGTTGGCTACCTATTCGGACTTGTATTGCATGTAGCTACCCTGTTACAGTGCTTGCCATTTTACTGGAACCTACATCATTGCTTTTATTACACTCTGATCTTGATTTTGTCTAGATACCCATTTTTTTTTTAACAATGCCAAGTTTACTAATGGTGCCACGTTTATGGTTAGATTTAGAACCGTAAAAAATTCCCTTTGATCCCAGAGAGTGAGATTAATTAATATAGGGTTTCCATACCACGTAGCCATGGCACGTCTGAAGCTGTCAAAAAGCTGATGACTACTTGTTGTAGGGAGGTAAGAAAAAAACTGAATTGGTGTTTGTTTAGATGTAAAATAAATCATACAAAAACCCCATAAGGGTAAAGGGACCCATCAAGTTTTTGCCGTAGAAAGTAGTGTTATCATAGCCAAAATGGCTGCCACCAAGTTTGTGGTGCGAACCGTGATCACTCAAGCTTAACTGACAACACCGAGGTGTCAGTTAAAATTGATTGATCAGGGCTGGGACAGAAAACTTGGTGGCAGCCATTTTGGCTATGATATCACTACTTTCTATGCAAAAACTTGATGGGTCCATTTACCCTTATGGGGTTTTTGTATGATTCTGCTTTACTGTAAGTATTGATTGTGAGCTTCTTACGAAAATGTAATTGTAAATCGTTTCTTGAACAGCCTGAAGAAAATCGTAACTTTGGTATAATTAATGGTCGCTGATTAATTATATTTCCAATAAAGTGGCCGTTGTATTCATCTGATTGTAAAACAACTGAGCACGATTAAGTTAGATTCGTTTAGTTTAGGTTTATCTAAATTATTTTTCTTTTTTCTTTTTTTTTTATTCAAGGAGCGGTAACCTTGCACGGATTTTCTTCCCCATAAACAGTTTAATAGACGATGATATCATACTTTATTAACTTTAGCTAAGTTACAATTACAATGTATCGCTTCGATTTAATTGTGAAACGGAAACAATAAGTTACCCGAGTCTGCATTGTTACTCAGCTATGGAGGACAATTATTTTGATAACAGATGGCGTGTCCCAACATTCACGAAAATAGCATTACAAATGATTACAATCTTCAAACCATAAAAGACACCTATTGGAGTCAAATGTAAACTGAATGTCAAATTTCAAGCATTTCTGTCGCATAAATTATTTTATCTAAGTGGAATTAGCTAGTAATAAGTAATTAGCATGAGATCAACGATGTTGAGGTACCTTTTTTGTATTGAAATCCTTTATGCACAGCTCTGAAACAGGACTTTCTATTGCCTACTCGGTAAACCTCGTAGATCTATACAATTTCCAAAGCTTTCTGTCGCATTAATATGTAGCATTCAATACCAGAAAACGCCAGTTTAATATCTCGGGTAATTAGAGAAGCAGTATCTACACTTTCGCCCAAACACTGATATTGAACAACAACAATTGAACAACAACAATCAGACAGCAATAATTAGACGCCTTGAATCCAGAAATCTGAACTTGATGGACGAAGTGTTAGCACGCTTCTAGATTTTATTAGCATTTCTGTGCTGTTTTAACAGAATTTTATTGTTTTTTATCCTTGAGTTTGATTTGAATGAAAATCGAAAATATGGATATTAAGGTGATTTACTTTATTTCTTTGGGTGATACCTTTCCAGTGAGTTGATAGTCTAACGTTCATATTAAGATGACACGCCATGCTAAAGTTAAAATTTTAAAGTAGTCAAACTTTTCAACCAACATTTTCTTGTGGAATAGTTTAACCCATAATTAACTGGAGAAGACTGAAACTAAATCTGAACTAATTGTTGTCTGACAGTTGGAAGTAAAAGACCTGACGAACACTGATGTGTGGGATGTTACTTTTACTCTACATCATCACAACGTATCGGCAGCCAGAAGTGACGTATACCCAACACCAAGAGAGAGGATACTGGAGTTTTCTTTGGTTTACCCTCGTGATGGCCAACATCAGAAACTGAGCTATAAGGGAACAATCATCAATGATGAAGGACAACGTAATGCCATTGTTAGGTCAGTACACAACTATTTTTCAAAGGTAAAATATCAATCACGGCCCCATTATTACACAAAAACCACTCACGTAAACGCCTAAATATTAGCATGCGTTGAATCACAGTAAATTAGGACGAGGGTTTTACTGATTCTCTATCTGTCTAGATCCATCATAAAATGTATCAATGCTCCAAGAAACTACAAGTAAGATACTTTGAACGTGAGCTAAGATATAGGGGCTTAACTCGTAAGTTCAACAACAACAACTAACGTTCGTTTCAGACGAATTTAAAAGAAAATCAAGACAGATAAAGATAATTATTTATTTATTTTTCCAAAGCCACTGTATCAAGATATCTTTTACATATCAGTGAACTATTTCTTGATTTTCATGACTTCTTTTCGATAAAGACAGGGATTAAAAATATTACTACATTAAGGGAGGGAGGCAACATGTTTTACTGAGCTTGAAGATGGGAAGTGCCTTGGTTACGAAATCCTCTCCCCCCCCCTCCTCTCTTCTGGTAGCACATTGTTATATGTGCTACGTATACATAACAAAACCCTACTGATTTAAGACGGTACGTAAAAGATACCTTTACAGAAGAGCTTAACTTCAAGTGGTAGGAATAAGGGATATGATGAAACCAAGAAAGGGAGCCAGAATTTCATTAACAGCATGGTTCCTTACGTTATTAGCGAAATATTAAATTATTTGATCGTGATCAGATGACAAAATGTAAGAGTGCAGCTTTCACCCAACCTTTTTAGGGGTATCCATGTTCAACCCCAACCTTTGTGAGCCATATTCCTCTTCCACAAGTGACCCATACTGCACATACAAGCACCTATCATTAAAGTGCTTTGATTCTAGTGAAGGTTGGGAAGGGGTAGGGGGGGGGTAGGGGGGGTTATGTTACTTGTGGTGCCAATCCTTCTCACTGATTTTTGTTAAATGTTTTAGCTTCAAGACTGACTCCACAATTGATAGCAGCTTTTTCAACATCCACTGGAAAGCCAACACTGATTATATGCGTTCCCACCAGAAGGTTTATTTTGATCACAATTCTGCCATAACGTCTCTGCGAACACAAAAGACTGCTACATACAAGGCTCACCTTGATGCCGTTAAAGGTCTTCCTATAGATTTCACCCAAAAGTTCCAGTCGTCATTTTATACGTTTGATGAAAAGTTAAAGGTCGTGAGAAATCCTGGAGGCAATAAAATTGACATGAACTTAGAAATAACAGCCAATTCACCAGTTTGGGATGGCCTCAATCTCCATTTGAAACGTAAGTTTAACAATTTCTGTAGGCCTATAGGCTAAATCAACAAACCTGCTACTGTATTAAATAGGACTATTTAAAGTAAAACTCTACTTAAATAAATAAACAATGAAGTACAATTTTGTACTGCTACAAAGACAAGCAAGTAGCAATAATGACAAAACAATTCAGGTACCTCATGAGTAGGGACATTAAAAGTCAGCCTCCAGTGCACTAAACCACTTTGATAACTAGACCCTATGAAGATGCTATCAACTTTCGTATGATTAACGTTAGCACAACGAACTTACACTAATGCTTGCGTAAACTCCAGACAAAAATTGTATAATTCGGGACAAAGAGTGTTAGTGTTCTGGATAGTGACCAGTTAGCATAATGGTTTAGTTCATTAGAAGCCAAATTCGCAGACTCGGGTTCAGTTCTTCGTTGTTCTTTGCTTATTTGCCATTTTTGCTACTTATTTCATTTCTTAAACATGTTTTGTGATTTACAGCATCAAAATGTTTTTTTTGTAGTTAATGGTGTCAAAATGTTAAGGAAGGGCAATGCCATAGAAAGCATTTGGTCCATTGTCAATAGATACTAAGACGTATGTGCCTAAACGGACACATTTTAGCTCTGGTCGCGAAGCATTGAGATGTTTATTATCTTGAAATTTTTGATTAACTATTCGTCCTAATGACTACACAGCAGTCAACCAGTGTTTAAAAAAATATGCAGTGTTACCACGGTATGTCATATTTCTTTCTTTTTTGAAAGATTGCTAATCTGATGCACAACTGCAGAAATCAACTCCATTCAGTTCAGTCAGCATTGTTGTCGTTGTATCCATGATACTCAGTGTCACCCTACGGTTCGGGAGTTGATTTATGCTCCTCCCTTATCTACTTGTTCTTGAAATCCTCTGTTCAGATCTGCAAAGTACGTACTTAAGGCCACAAGTTTTATTTAGATATCCCCTGTTTTGACGAGCCTCTTTCCCTCACCAAACCATAGCACTTTTCAAATTTCACAGAATGAAGAATTATGAATCAAATTACATGCCGTTATACAGGAAAATGATTTTCAAAGTAAAAAGTGTGAACTGTAAATTTACAAACAATCGTACTCAACTATGCAGTCAAGATACAAAGCATATTTCCTTCTGACATATTGGGTAGACATTTTGTTATCCCCTTTACTTCTGGTGTCCTCATTTAAATTGCCACTTAATCTTGTGGACAAAGCTGAACTGTTTACACCAGCACAGATTGCCAAATATTGCCCAAAGGACTGAACACATCGCCCCTGCATTTTCCCGGGTTTTCCTCTGATGATCATTGCAAGTGGAAAACAGGCTTAACCTTGTACTTGCAAGGATCTTGGCACCAATTCTTCAATTTCTTTCAGTGGGTGAACACATCACGCGTAATGCACTTCAAACTATTGATGACTTGGAAGGAGTTGAAATTAAAGACGGCTATGAAGTTGTGTCTTTTAATGTAGAAAAAAATACTTCCCTCACTTGATAAAAGGCTTATTACTGAGGAGATTATTAACAAACTCCATTTGGCCCCCTCCACCCAGTCACTTGAAATGGGGTAGGACAAATCAGTTCTCGTCCAGGCCATACAGATAATTTTTGATGCCACTTATTTCGCTTTCAACAATGAATTTTTATGCAGACAAATGGTGTACCTGTAGGGGAGCCTCCTTTCCACATACTTCTGCGACATTGTTTTAAACTCCATCTATAACAGACTCATAAAAAAATTTCCAGCAATTCGATACTGCAAACACTACATTGTTGACAGCTTTTCACTCTTGCCTTCAAATAAAAAAAAAGTAGCCCTTCAATTTTTCAGTAGTGCTACACCCTTGTAAAATTACACTACGGAGTCTGCAAATAACAACGGAATTCCGTCTCTGGATGTAGCAGCAATTATTAATTTTCTCAGTAGAATTATTGAGTTTATGCACTACCGTAAACCAATGCAAACTACTAGAACAGCGCAGTTGAGCTTATTAGTGGATTATCGTTACAAAAGCAATGTAGTCATCAATGAAGTTCAGCGTATTTTTTTCGCACACGCATAATTTTCTACTTCCTGAAGCCGAACTCAAATACACTTCTCAGAAATGCCTGGAGAATGGATTCCCTCAGAGCTATGTTAACCAGCTGATATTCAATGCGATCAGACCTACAAAACCGCAATCTCATAACAATACTACCATAATAACAATGAGGCAATTCATTTGGCCTTACATACAGAGGATTTCTAAAATTATACCAGAAAAAACTAATCACCCAAGATTTCGTGTCGTTTTTGATAACCACCGAAACCTACAGCAGCTCACTCAGAGCGACCCAAACAATAACAAAGCTGACGAAGCGTTTTGCACCAGGAATACTGTTTGTCGATCCCATGTAGTGAAAGCCTTGACCTATGTAGGACAAAGCCTTCAAAAACTTAAAGACAGAATTACTTCTCATAAGTCTAATTTCAAATTACATGTGGACTCAAACTCCTTAGTTCAGCACTAGTTTGCAACAGGAATCTCACCCCGTAGGCTGGGTACACCCCTGCACTAGAAAATGTACAAATCCTCTTTACTGAAAAGAACACTAAGACTAGAATAAACTTGGAATCTTTAGTCATTCTTACACACCAACCCCGAGTGCATAACCATCTTCTTGCTGAAAACAAACACATTAAGGAGTATTTCCCCATTTTTTATGCTCTTAAACTTAATCGGTTTGAAAGAAGAAAAAGGGAATGCTCGTGAGGGTTTCTCGTTTACTTTTTAAATATTTTGAATTTGTTTTTGCAATTTGGGGTGAGTGTGACTCGGCAGTTTGTGGTATGTTTTGATCTCATACGAAACCTGATGACAGAAGTCCGAACGTTGTGTTTTTCCTTTGTATGTGCACTTTCTGGCTTTTGCCTTTTTTAATCTCTCAGGCCAAGACATGTCAAGAGTAGCCTAGAATTAAATCTTCTTGATCTTGTTTTGAGTATATCCCACTTGCGTCCATGGTGGAAGGTACAGGAGCTGGGGTAGTATCGAGCCAGTGGGGACTTACTGGGGGACAACAACCCACCTCCTTCATAATATAGACAGGACGACTTTTCCCAGAAAAGACGCTCTAAAATGAGTTCAACGGCAAATGTTGAAACATTTTGGCACCGGGCGATTTTAACCTAATTTGAGCATGCTGAATCCGAATCTGCCCGGTGCCAAGTCGAATTTCTCCTCCTAAGCCTGGAATTCAAGATGGCGTCCAAAAATGGCGACCAAAAAAGTTTCTTACTATCTGCAAAATACTACTGCAGTATGTGCTTAAATCACTTTGATTTGGCTATTTAATGCCCGATGCAATGTAAAACTCACCCCGTTTTAAATCTCCATAAGATTAGTTTAGCTAATCCTCCCTAGTGTTGCTAGTGGCGCTTCCCTTATATTCCGGGTTTAGTACCCTGGTTATCACTTCACTTCGGGCATCCGTGTAGAACACACGGCCGCTCTGTTTGCTATTTGTTTGGCGAAATACGCCAAGAAAACGCCCAAAACGCCACCAACATGGCGGTTGCTTTAAAGCTCTGTGGAATCGTAGCCAAAGGCAACGTCTTCCGTTTTGCACACACAGGACTTTCACCCAGCGTGCGGAAATTACAGTGAATCAAATTTGTGGATGTAAGAAGACATGCGGAAGACACATTTTATTGGATGAGAAGTATTTTTTGAAGTTTATTGTCATACCTTACCTAACCTGTTTGCGTTAGGCCTAAAGATTTGCACGATCTGTTAAATCGTGCTTCTTGTTGATTCCGTGTGGATTACTTTAATTTTCGTTCTCAGACTAAATTCTGCTACTTCTTTCTTGAATTCTTTTACTTAGGAAGTTTTATTATTCATTTAAAACTTGCACGTATCTTGTATGCATTCGAACTTCCGCTGGCGTACGCACGGCGTATTGCGTAATTCGCACTGACGTGTTTGACTGCATGCATTATTGGCTCTGTGCATGTTGCTCTCCGGTTTCGATAGCGCGAAAATCTTTGGCCGTCTTTAAGGCTGATGATTTTCGTTTTCTGATGATTGAGTTTAATTAATTAATTTTATTAATTTTAGTAATCCCTATTTCAACCTATTTGGTTTTGATTAATAAAACGGAAGAATTTGATTTAATTTTTAAATTCCTTTCTTGACGCTGCATGTTGGCTGCTTTAGCCTAGCGTCCTTGGTTGGAGCGTCATGCAGTCACGCAGTTTTTTGTTTCTAGTGCCTAAACCGTTCATCCGATCGGAAATAAACTGGTTACCAATTATGTTTAGAATAAAATGTCCTTTAGAAAAGATTCTATGTATATTTTTCGTAAAATTAACTCTTCTGGCCGAAATTCGTCATTTAAGTTCTATTAGGCCGTTTATGCATGCTATAGATACTAACAGCGCATAATGTGTATTATAATTCCTGACTTTAAACAGCTGGAATGTTAGTTCTAATTAAGATCAACTACCATAATTAGAGTTAAATGAAAGGTGAAGATGTATATTTTCCAACAAGGGTAATTAAAACAATTTATTTTAATTAGAAGCTGAGCTACGGCAGTTTATCTACGTTGTAGCATTTTGAATTGTGCATCATTTTACGGCAAGTTCTATCTTTAAACTGCTG
>JAHWFP010192967.1:22090-46067 GCA_023313725.1 Lithobius niger
TGCGAATTAAATATAAGAGCATGAAAAAAGAAATACTAAACTATGGCGTGCCATCAGATTTATTATTAAACATTCTTTATTATCATATTTTTATTTTCATTATTGGCCTGAATATCCATTAACGAAAATACATGGTCGATAATGAAAATTAAATTCTGATAATGGAAAATATTCTCCATGCATGGAAAACCTTTTCCATTATTGACAAGTAATCATAATGGCACATCATAGAAATTCGACATCTGATAATGAAAATAAAATTCCGATAATGACAAATATTTTTCGTGAATGGAAAAAAAATTGTTCATTATCAGAATTAAATTTTCATTATCGAACGTGTATTTCCGTTAACAGATATTCAGGCCAATAAAGAAAATACGACAATATAAATGTTGAATAAAAATCTGATGGCATGCCATAACAGTGAAATTTAAATTCAGATAATGAAAAATGTTTTCGATTAATGCAAAACATTTTTCATTATCGTAATTTAATTTTCATTATAGACCATGTATTTCAACTAACTAATATTTAAGTCGAGAATGAATATTAAAATGCGATAATAAAAAATGTTTAATAAAAAGGCTGATGGCATGCCATACTAAAATGGTTGCAAAATAATTAAGTAATTGTTTATACTATATTTTATCAAACACACCGTTATTCATCATACTGTGAAACACTACAACGATTCAAAAAATATCACATAAGAATCACAAAAACGCACTCTTTCACAAGGAAGATAGTCTACTATCTGAAAATTTTCAACTACTAACTGTAGTCGTCATCTGGCACCTAAACACGGTTGGAATTCGTAACTGCTGCTGTCTGCTATATTCAGTCGATTTGTACACCCTCGCCCACTGTAGCACGCGGACCGTTCTTTACGCACAATCTTCCGTTCAACATCGAGCTTCTCTCGCAAGTCTTTCCCAATCAGGTTGTAACATTAGGAAATGATGGGATTTGCACATTCATAAGCGGGATTTCTCTGTTTTCATTCATCTTAATCGCAATGGATTTAAGGCATCTTAAATGGTTGTCCCATTTTGAGTTAGATTTAATCATTATCACTAATTTACCCCACTCAACATCATAACTGCCTTTCCATGCAATGGACTGCAATGCCGTTATCGATAACTTTATTTTTAACATTCCTCATGTATTGGCTGAGCCTCGTTCGTAATCCTTTTCTTGTCTCGCCAATGTACACGGCATCGCAGTCCTTGCACGGTGCTCTATACACTCCTTCTCTGGTGTTTTGTACTCGCGCTAGTTCTTTCTCATCCCTGGCAAGAACTCGATGCTGAGTGGAAGATTGTGCGTAAAGAACGGCCCGCATGCTACGGTGGGCAAGGGTGTACAAATACAGCCGACAGCAGCAGTTACGAATTCCAACCGTGTGTTAGACTGAAATACGAAATGTAAACAAAGTTTGAACTTATCTTTAAGGTCCTGTTGACGACTGCAGTTAGTAGTTAAAAATTTGCAGATAGTAGACTATCTTCGTTGTAAAGTGTGCGTTTTTGTGATTCTCGTGTGACATTTTTGGAACTACCGTAAGTCTTCTATATGTGGCCGGGTCCTCAATTGTAGCCAGTCTTTAATTGTAGCCGGGTCTCTAGTTGTAGCCGGGTCAAAATGACTTCGATTTTGAAAAAATTCTATAAATGTACACGTCCGTTACATCAACAGATACTGTATCCAAATTAAAGAGTAATGTAACAGCATTCATGTGACATTATTTACTTTTTTTTAATGTCACACACATGTTCTACATGTATTGATAGCGTATGTTTCCTTCCTAAATTTTGTAGTCGCCGGTCTTCAGTTGTAGCCACGCCTCTAATTGTAGCTGGGTCAAAATGGCTTGAGTTTTAACTAGTAGCCGGGGCTACAAATAGAGGATTTACCGTATATGTTATATTATATTGTTATGATGTTAATACAGTGGGTTGCATATATTGTTGTAATATTATTTTAACAGTATTTTGTTGTATGATAAGTGTTATAGTTATAAAACTTAAACCTATAAAATGAAATAAAATGATGTGTGTTACACAAATTCTCACGATTTTAGTCACTAGTCACTCACTGGTGATGAGTAATAAGTATTATCTATAAATGGTTGTGAATTTAAAAAAATAAATAAATAATACCATTATTATTATTACATAAAAAGTCAAGATGTTATTTTTTTAGACAAGACAAGAACAAAAACAATATTAAGGCTAGACAAAACAAGAATACGAAGACAAGGTCAAGAATGCATTATTCTTTTCTGTTTTGTCTTGTTTTGAGACAAACAAGTCATTGCTATTATACTCATAGTATACAAACAGTATGTAACGTACTTGAAAATAATTGTAATGCGGTGCTCCTAGAATCAACTCTATTTTTTTTATATTTTCTTGACTGTACAGAGGATGTGCAACTTGACCCTCAGTCTATGAGCACTGAAACTATGCGAATGACTCATAAATTGGTTGACATTGATGTCAGAGCAGAATTCAAGTTACCATTTGGCTCGCACTACAAGAAAGAATTCAACATCAAGAGCAAGGTAATGACATTGTACTAGCCATTCCTAGAATTTCTCAAGTTGAACAAATGACAGAAATACAAAGATGTGATCTACCATTTGAAACAATGAACCGAACTTATAAAATGCAAAGGATATGTAAGCAACACGATTCTTTTACAAAAATTGTAGGATGTGATAAAATCAAGCCACGATTTGAATGTGAAATCTGTTTCCTCCACGTAAACTGTGTGGCCAAATCATTAAAAAGTCTAAGAAAAAATAATGAAATAATGCAAAACAAATGGAAAAATAACGTTAGGACAAATGACAAATCACAATAATAGGAAAATGATAGCAATATGACAAAGCCACTGCTGTATCACATTGCTGTTATTTAGCAGGTGTTTGTCCCACTAATTGAATCAAGATCATTTCGGACTTCGTTAGATCATTATTTTGTTTATCTAGGCTAAACTTACTTTGCACTGGTCTCTAGTATAGGATTTAGTTTTTATAAAAGGGAAGTGTGAATCATGTTTCATAAAACATTTCGCAGCCAACATGTTTAAATTATACCTGTGCCTAGCCTTGGGAACGAAACAAGTTTTAGCTCCAATATCAAGTCTAAAAAAACAATAGACAACCGTAAAAGACTGGCGAAGAAAAAAGAAAATTGTTCAAGTGAGGATACGAAATTCAAGGATCATGTATGTTAGAACCTAATCATCTTTGAACAAACAACTTTTGTTCTTGATTAATGAAGTCATTCTTATCAATACTTTTGCAGTAGTTGGTCTTGCAACAGTCCAAGTATGCAACAGTCCAAGTATTTACTCGTGTACACTTATAGCATCTTGTAAAGTATATCACTGTTGTTTGCTAACGACTTTCTTATAAAAACAAAAGAAATCGTTTTTACAGATTAGGGTTGGGAAATCACAATTACAATCAAAACCTTCTCCAAGCATTACTTTCAGTTAAAATATAACGTAAAACTAGGAGACACAAAAATCGTGCATGCAAAAAAAAATAACAACCTAAAATCTACAGCACACATCTTTTCTTTTAAGTAAATTCTGAAATTTGGTTAGAGAATAAAACATTAAAATTAGACAATTTCAATAACTGAATTCCCATTAAAAACACCTTTATAGAGTCCTATAGTTTGATCAGACAACTATTGCAAAGCACAAATGGTTTTAATCAGTTCAAATGAATAAACTTACCCATCCTGCTCAGCATTCTGACAATAGAAAACATGAACAGCATAGAAAACATGCCCACATGTGGCAAATATTTTTATGAATTTCAGCACAAGTGGGTGGCGTTTGCATTAGTATCATTTTGCATTGTTTAATTGTATTGCTGTATTATCAATAGGAAGCAAGACTGTTGTGCATTTAGCACTTTTTCGTTGCGATTCCGTCCAGTGTTCTTTGATTGTAGCAACTCTGGATGGATAATTTTATTTTAAAGCTACGTAAGTCAAGGCTTAGCAGTAACCTTATCAATAATTTCGTATTCCTCAAAACTCACTTGACCCGATTTAGAGTTAGACCTTCTTAGTTGACAATGTTAGGTCACTTTTTAGGTCACTTCTTAGGTCACTTTTTTGGAAGTAATGCCAGATCAGGGACCTACTAACACTTTCTTGGATGTAGGGAGTGTTGTTGCACCGAATTTTTCATAAAAAAAGGTATATTCTGAGCTCCCCCTGCTCCCCCGCTCGTTTTTAATACAGTATATGTACACTGTACTGTACTATAGATGCACACCCAGGTGAGGCCTTTAGATTGTTGGCTGTAAGGGTTGTTTACAATCTGTCAAATTTACCAAATAAAGTGCCTTATTAAATAATGGTGAGTGCACATTTCGCCTATTGGCTATTAGGAACAAGCAATTAATGCACACAAAAATGCCCGGAAAGGTAACTGTTGTAAGTGAACTTTCGGAAAGGGAGCTTTATAAGTGAAGAGGTGACGAGGGCTACATGCCACCTCCCACTTAATCGGCATATTTTTGTGCCAAATGGCAGGTTAAATTCCAGCACCGTAATTGCTCCGTCTGGTGGTCTAATATCACTTGTACTATGACAAGGTCCATAATTTCTGCCTGTTACTTTTGTGTGGCCACATCTCAAAAAAAATAATAATTTAAAAAATGTTAAAATCATACATTTAACATGAAACGTCCTACGCATTTTTATGGTTTTTTTAACACATTAAATTTTGAATGATTTGTACTTTCGCTTGTCTACAATTTCGTCTCGACGTACTTAAGCACCATGACTCAAGTAATGCAGTAAGTAATGCACCAATGCCACTTAGCAATGTAGTGGTCATTTGTGGTTAATCCTCTGTAGCTATTTTGAAAAGTGCTACGAATCCATATAGACCTCTTTGCTGCTGAATGTACCTTTTTCCTCAAAATGGCGACCTTGAATTTCCAACCAGTTGTGATAATAAATGGTCCCATCTGTCAGAAACAATTTGGTAGTTACGGCAGTATAAGTTTAATAATAACTTATGACATGTAAGCATCCTAATCGAAAACTGAACTGCAAAACACAATCTCATCAACTCAATAGCTGAAAAGAACACTACAATTCTCCAATGATGACTTGTTTACTTAGAACATACATATAAGAGCATAAGGTTACATTATGATTACAAAGTTTATATTGATAATCGTTAACTGGATGAATCTTATAGCAAACAAAACGAACAAGACGTAAATAAATAATTGAAATAAAACTCTACAATGTTTAAAACTCTAATACTTATTGGTTGAATTGTTTTAATATGAAAAGGTGCAAAAGCTGATGCAAGTATTTGTTACTAATTATTTTTGATATCCTTGTTGCAATTTTGACAGAATTCGGTGTTGCCAACAATGAAGTGGATCATGGATCATCATGACAACCGATATTATTCTGTGCGTGTGGAATACCCTGATGACCCTGAAGGACGTAACATCTATGGTGTTTTGGAAATTGAACCTAGTCTGAAGGGTGCAACACTTAAAGTAACACATGACTCAAAGGTAAAATAAAATATTTCTAGAAGTACAATCTATTTGTTAGAAAATGCTAACAAGTTAAATATTTTCATGTTGCATTTTAGTCCCATAGAAATGAAACGGCACTTCAGTACTCTTTGGCTTTGGTGAGACCTGATTTGGCTGTAGTGAAGTACGATGTAGATGAGAAAGCTCTGGGCACTGTTGCTAAAGTTTATGCAGAGAGATTTTCTAAGGTAAGAATTGTTATTTCACTTTATAATGTGTGCTTTACTGACACAAAAGTAGGTACAGTATTGGACAATGAAATTTAGACAGAAAATATGTTAGCTTCTCTGCTACACTCATTTATGGATTACTTCCTCCAGGGCGTAAATGGCTGTGAAAGTTCGATTGTTTTAAGGTATTGGTTTCAGAAATGACGAATATCCATATTTCATGTTACAGGTTGGATAATGATAAACTGTTACAACGAATAAGTATGACATTAAGTCAGTTTTAGCTGTTAGACACTCTAGGACGATGAGTCCACTTCTCGCATGCGGGTGGGGTCGTTCGAAGTGAGCACCGACTTGTAGACTGAGCTTTAATAAGTTAGTCTGGATAGGACAAGGCTTGGTGCTGTCTAAACATTGGCGTAATGCGCTTTTATCCTTTGTGGTGTAAGAAAATATTGTTAATGATCTTACTTTGGGAACTAATATTCACCGACAAAATGCAATCTGCAAATGAAAATTCCGGAAACATTGGGCTGAGTATTATTTTTTCCTTTAATTATTGACTGAACCAGCGGCGGAATCACTGAGAGGGGGTTGGGGGGGGGGAGGGGTTGGGGTGGGCGGTGGGGAGGAGGCCGCTGGGGACAATCCCCGCCTCAAACCAACCAAAAATAAAACTGAAAAAGGGATTGAAGTCTAATTCGCAACACGCAAGTTGATATTGGAAACTTTTTGTGCGATGTTTTCCAAACTTCAACTTTGATTCCTAAGCCGACGATTTATACTGAAGCAACCTCTTAATGGAGAGGGAGCACGGAATACAAGGTCACAAAAACAACAACCTGGTCGGTATTCGTTCAACCAGGTCAGCTTACAGTTTCTTAATAATATAAATCTTCAATTCAACTTCATTCAACTTATAGTTCGAGGTTCGAACCTCTAACTTTCGTTCTTGATTGATGAAAATATTAAACTCAGGAGCTTCATTTCTCGGCATGGTCCCTACTCTATCAGACCTCGCTTCGCGTTAGGGAGGGGGGACGTGGTGGCAGGGAGGGGGGGGGATACGCACGGGAAGAATAAACATTGTAAAAACCCATAATAATCACAACTGCCGGCAACACACGTCTGCAGAAAATGAAACTCCGCATGTGTGCATGAAACTAAGTAATATTTATTGGTTAAAATCGAGCGGTTATCGATTTTTAACCAACGGGTGCGATTATTGGCCGGCTCGAGTATGCAAATAGGTCGAGGGCGGAGCCCGAGACCATTTGCATACGAGAACCGGACATTAATAGCACTTGTTGGTTAAAAATCGATAACCGATCGATTTAAACAATAACTTATTTAAATCACGGTTGGGACGTCAAGCTAATTCTTATTTAATTAAAACGTTTTGTGTTTGTGAAAATTGCTTCAAGAAATACGGTAATACCTTATGTCAAATCAGTGAAGGTCATTCCATTTTAATTTGTGGAGGGGGAGTGGGTGTTGGACGATTCCTTTGGCAGGTAGGCAGACTGTAGGCTACGCTCAAGTTTCTGGAAGGTGGGTGGGAGTTAGACGACGCGTCGTTTCGCAAAGTTTAGCTTGTAAGCTAGCTCGCTCGCTCTGTTCGGAAAGAATAAACTTCGATATGTGATGAAGCAGGGATAGAAGGACATTGTGCCGACATTCTCGCAAGGTAAGTAATTCTTTTTGTTCGTTTGTAGTTTGAGAACTGTTTCAAATCTCCAGTAATACCCAATAGGTGAATCGGTAGGAATGAAGGTCATTCCATTTTAGGTTGTGGAGGGGGGGGGAGAGAAGAGTTAGACGGAGGGAATAAACTTGGAATTGGCCAGCCAGACATGTGAGCGTTAGCAGGTAAAGGATTTCATTTGGGATATCCCGGCAAGTTAAGTTATTCCTTTTGTACGTTTTCATAGCGTTACGGTTTTAACGCTGTGTAATTTTGGTTGTGGTGTGTGCGTTCCCATCGCGTGATCCGGAAGTGTCAAAAGTGTTGAGTTATCGACAAAAGTGTGGATTATCGGTAAAAGTGTGGGGTAACTTGATAACTTCCGCTCACGGTTAACAGGATTTAACCTACGGAAATTTAGCGTGGCGTTGAGTTAGCGTGACGTCACAGCCGTGGTTTAAAGACTGAAAAAAAGTCAAAGAAAAAAAAAAGCCGCGAAAAAAAAGGCCACTGAGATAACCGAAGGAAACTATTTACTGTCTTGTATAGTGTTTTTATAGGTTGGGTTGGGGGGTGGGTAGAGTTGAAGCTTCATGGCGCGTTGACAACTAGGTCATTAATGCCAACCTCAGTCACAGTGTAGTAGTCCAGTTGTCACTGCACCACGCGATATTAAACAAACCTAAGTTAGGTAAGAAATCTCACTAGGAAACTGTTTTTCTCCTTCTGTTTTTTCTTTCCTCAGTTTTTTCCTCGGATTGTTTTCCTTCGGCTATGTTCCTACGGTTATCTCCGACATTTAAAATAATTTCTTGGCAAATTTTCCATTGGCAGTTTACTGTCATTCCTTTTTCCTTGGGCTTTCGTTCTGTGGAAATCTTTCACTTTGTTGTTTTTTTTTTGTTTTTTTTTCCCCATTGGCTGTTTTTTCCAGGTTTCTTTTCCCTAGGCTTGTCTTTCCACGTTTTTTTTTATTCCTAAGTTCAACGTTTCTTGAATGCATTTCTTTAAAATAAAACCGCAAAATTGACTTTCAAGTCGACTTTAAAATAAAATAAATTTTAAAACTGTTGCTCTATTTATATTGATAACTAAATGGAGTAATGGGTGTTTTAAAGTCAATCGAATACTTTACAGATAGGTTTTGTCACGCATGATACTTTTTTCCTGAGTCTGTGAACAAACCACCACAATTCCTGGCCTATCCAGATTCCATAAATAGAGATTTGCAGTTTATGTGATTGACTGACTCCATTCTGTGTTCAACAAATTTTATTTTTTCAGTTGCAATAGGAGATACAGTATTACATTTATTTTGCGGTTATTATTATTCGTTTATTGAATTTAATAACTTCGTAATATTTAAGGATTTCCCATAACCAGGCATGATTAATCGAAGTAGACTTGTAGTTGCCCCTTTTGAACTGTCTAAATTTCATTGTCCAATACTGTACATGCGAGTGATGGTGAAGAGTTGGTAAGACTGAGTGAAGGTGAGAATATATGAGAATATTCTTTCTTTATGAGAATATATGAGTGTAGGAAATATGTGTGAACATTAGTTGGGATAAGATTATGGAGAACCAGGTAGGACAAGAATGGTGAACGACTGCTGTAGCAGGATGGATGTATGAGGGCTGTGAGAATGAGGAGTTAGGATGGGACGAATGCAGCAGAATTAGGAGAGGGAAGGATGTATGGATGTAAGCTTGGGAGATTGGTATATTATGATGGGACAGATAATGTTGGTCGACAATCAGTTAATGAAGATACTGAGTCGATGGTAATAGTGGATAAGGGTGCTTGGGTGAAAATGACAGAAGAAAAGTGGGTGTTTGGGAGTTAAGCGAATGTGAGTTTAAATGGTGGAGAAATAAATGCTGGATGTGAATGGTTAATTAAGGGTGGGGAACAGTAGATGAATAAAACTTTAGGAAAATGTAATGTTTCGGTGGGGTAAATCAGTAACAGAAGATGAGGGTAGCTGAGGGTGACATGAGTGAGGCAGAATGTGAATAGGAAATTGGATATGAGTGAAAGACTTGAGAATGTTGTCGTAGGTTGAGGTGACTGCTGCAGGGTATGTATGGATGGAGGATATGAGCTAAGACAGGAAAGAAATTGGGAGAACTTACGCATGAGGGTGGCTTGGATAATGTGATGTTCTTGTGAGATCAGTGAAGAAGTACAGGAAACATGGGAGAAGGTGAGTGAGGCAGAAAAACGATGGCAGAACTGTGAATGAGTGATGTGGCAAATGAGATGACTGATTATGAAGATGGAAAAATGGTTTGGCAAAAGTCTAAATGAATTGGAAAGATTTATAAATGTGTTAAGTAAAGATGATTAAGATTATAGGATGAAACTGATCAGTGGAATAGGGTGAAGATTGAGAAACGTGGCCTTGAGTTGGTGAATGGTCGACAGTTCAAAAGAATAATGTATTATGAGGGGCCAAGTAGGGGAAAACAAGTAGTTAAGGATGTGTGGGGAAAGGGGAATAGAGGGAAGGATGAAAACGAGGAAGATGACTGAAAGTTAGGATGACATTAGATGGGTGAAATACTTGAAATGACAAGGATGGCAGGTGGAGTAAAGATGACAATGGTGGCTGAGTGAGACTACTAAATGGTGAAATAAGAGTAAGTAGGTTTGGAATTAGGATAGGTAGCCTAGATACGTGTGAGTGAGACACTGAAAGTATTAGGATAGAGAGAATAGATGAGGTTACAGCTCACATTCATACTAGAGGGTAAGAAAGAGTTAAGTGAGAAAAAGAAAAGGTTTTAGAAGGTGAAGATAAATCAGCTGAAATGAGTAAACTTTACTTGGGGAAATGTGAGGTTAAGATGGAGCGAGGAAAGATAAGGAAAGTTGGATGGTTGAACTTACTAATACACGGAGAGAATGACTGAATGAAGAGCAAGGTAGGGTGAGGATGGGGAAGGATAACAGGTGGAGGGTAGATTTGTATATCGAGCAAATGGAGTATTAGGGAGAAATGGGAGACTGCAACTGATAATGGGTGAATGATAATTACATTGGTAAAGTTAAAATGGGAAAGGGTGGTTGGAGAAAGAGACTGGAAGAATGAAGGTAAGTAGGCAGGATGAATACAAGATTACAGTCAGTACAGGCATGGTAGTTAAGTGAGGGGAAATGTGTGAGCTTAAGAGATTGTACGAATGGCATTCTAGAGTGTGTAACCTACATAAACCATCCATGGGTGCTTTAACCTGTACCCTTCATTTCTGTACACTTGGATGTTTTACCCTTCTTCAAAATGCTATTGTTTTCATCTCCCACCAATTGATTGTAGAACTATTACTGCAATTGAAACACTTGGATTCTTTTACTGTATTCGTTTTTTTTTTAAATCTGATTCAGTTCATAGTTTGATTTCCGATATTTCGTTTAGTTTCTGTTTGGTTTTTACTAATGTAGTTGTAAGTTAGAATCAACCTAATTACAGCATCATACATCATTGTTTTTAGACGTGGGATGCTTGGACTGCAATCAAGGAAGACCCAGAACATCCACTAAACAAGCTTCTCCGCCCTATTGTGAAGACAACTCTTGCAGATTTCCAGCGTGAACTGCGGGAACGCATTCAGCAGCGTCGTGCTGCTATCAGAGCCGCCATTGCAGAAGCAATTCGAAGTTTTGAACCTATTTACGGGCCAACTATAAATGTCCTCAAAAACCTGTTGGCAGCTGCAGAAAGGCTTGCACTTTTTGCTGACAGTGAAAGATCACAAACCTTCACAGGTATAGTTCGAAGCAATCGCTGTTGCTTAAATGGTTTGATATTGAATAAATATTCTAAGGTTAGACTCATGCCGATACAGCAACAATGATCTTAGATTCTTTTCCCTCATAAAGATCATCTAACATGCAAAATAAAATTGAAAAAGTTCGAATTTGTTCAGTCTTTCACTGTCAGTTGATGCTAACCCTTTTAATATTGACCCCATAAGCATGCAGTGTTTATGTTGCATGCCTATGTGAAGACACAGGCTAATGTTCTTCATTGCTCTCATTAGCTTAAACTGGGCCACACTTACATGGGTTGCTTCACCACTCTTTTAAATTCCCTAACCGACCAACCAAGGAGAAAATGTTAGAAGCTGCCTATCACAAAAGCATCAGTTTTATTATAGATTCGTTCTTTCCATAGCAAGTTTAATTTTTAGTTATGATCCACCCAGAACCAAAAATGTTAGTAAGAACTGCCAAGTTTAAAAAAAAAAACCTCGGCCTTGCAGAATAGTGGTATCACACTGCCAAAAACGGCTGACTCAAAATTTGTTGGCCCCAACTGATCACTCAAGTGTCCCTAACACCCACCCTATGGGTAAGTTAGGTTTGAATAATCGTTTGGGAGGAGAAAGTTGGTGACAGCATTTCTTGATGGAATGATATACTACTTTGGAAGGCAGAAACTTTTTAAACTAGGCAGTGCTTACTACCATTTTTGGTTTTCGGTAGACATCACTAGTGTGATAGGGTTAAGATTTTCTGGATTTCTGAAAAATACTAACAAATTATTTGTGTAAAAAATTTTTAAAAAACAATATTCACATCCTGAACTGTACACATGGCTAATGTGTCCAAGTGGTGTACAAAGTCAAATAGTCAGCTTTTTAACAACAATACACGGTAATGTTGCAATAATTATCGTACAGAACAGTGCCATGCCACAATACATTGTAGATCCATGGCCACACAATATCGTGTGCCAATCTACTTGGCTGGCAACAGTAGCAACACTTGCTGCAATACTAATGTCACTCTTACGTATCGTATCACACACTCATGCTTCCAGATGAACACCGATTTAAAAAAGTTTCTTTCCCACAACACTTACTATGTGCGTGCCAGAACTGAAGTTCGTATATGCCCTATAGCTAGCAGCATTGCTGTGTTCAGCCCTGGGAATTTAGCCTAACATTAGTAATGAGCATCTAACTAACTAGCTGTCTTGCTACCTGTAACACTAAATCAGTGGTGTAAAGGGATATTTTCTCCTTAAAAGGTAGACCCCTTACCCATTAATTTATAGTTTTTCTTCAGTACTAGACCCTAAACATAAGATTTAGACCTGCGTATTCCAACCGGTGAGGCGATTCTTCCTTGGGAGGCATGGAGAGGTGTGAACTGCTACCTGCTACCAACACCAAACTATAAAGATCAGTAGTGAACTTTTTTTTTCAAAGTAGGCATCGCACAGTTCTCGCCAATGACAACCGTAGTCCTGCTGTCAACCGTTTTTAAAAATTACATTATTTTAACATTTTTAATTGTTACCAGTATCATTCATTTTATGAAAAAAATTAAACAGCAATAGGGGTGGGGAGGGGGGGGGGACACCATTGCATTCTGTTCTTAATGCAGAGGAATCCTGTAGAGAAGGTTGAAAATCGCTGATTTAGCCAACTTGCAATGCTTTCTATTGAATTTTATAATTTTTTCTCAACAGCTAAAATCAGCCAAACTACGCTTACAGAAAGAAACCGTCTGCTAGAGAGCCGTCTTATTACAAAATGACAGAAAAGAAAAAGTCTATGCAAGCTAAAAGAAGCTTTATGCACTCTCTCACGAGTACCACTCCCCCTCCCAACCAAATACTAAACAAAACAAACAAAAATGAAATAAAACCAGCACTGGAAAAGTTTTTGATAAAAAAAAATAGCCTATAAAAGTGCACATGTAAAACAATGAAACACGACGTTTCGGGGATATTTGCACCCCGTTATGAAGTGTGGATAACCGCTCAAAGGCTTCGTACGTGATTTTTGTGTTGTTTTATTTGTGTACGAAGCCTTTGAGCGGATAACGGGGTGCAAATATCCCCGAAACGTCGTGTTTCATTGTTTTACGTGTGCACTTTTATAGGCAATTTTTTTTTTTATCAAAAACAAACAAATAAACACGTCCAGACAAAGTTTAAAGGAATTAGGCAAGGAGCACAGCAGACACATCGTGAGCTGGAGGCATGCCAGGGCACAACCCGCTCAAAAAAATACCAAAAAAACAAAAAAACACAGTGTCTAAGACTGCCACAAAAGTTTTCCCAGAGTTTGAAAGCATGACCCTGGTGTTTGAGGCAGAAAAACAGAAAAGAACAGAGTTGACATCAAATAAAGTAATGAACAATTTTATATGTCCAAATAAGATCGTCTCGAGGAAATGAAAGTTGATAAAAACAAGAGACGTAAATTAAGATGTTCATGGTACGGGATAGAACTGAGATGCTTACACCTCTTAGTGAGTGTACTTTAAAACAGTTATGGGTAGTCTTAAAACTTTTAACTGAGTAAAAATTGGGTATTTATCTAGCAATCTAATACTGTAACAGGTCATCAAATTGGTGGAGACACAACACATTAGTGTGGCAGACAAACAAATGGTCATTGCATTGGCCAAGGCAAGTGTGCCGCCATTTAGTCGCAAAAATTCACTTGTCATTATAAGGTAGAGAATTAATGCCGGGTCTTTTAAAATCAAGTCGACTGCTATAGACTCGTGAGTTATAGTGATATTTTCATGAAACTGTTGTGTGCATATATTATAAAGTTGCTTTCAACTTTTTTCGGAAATAGTTGTGTTTACAGATTTCTCAGATTTTTCTTTTATCTCTTAGGATGGGCATTTGAGTACTTTGATACTAACGAAAGACTGCAGAATTACTTGATTCGTTTATTTGATCGCATCACAACTCGACTTGGATCACTAAGAACTACTTCAAGTGATGGTTCTGTGGCCATCAACCATGGTTTGCACTGGAATAGTTTAGTGGTAAGATGGTCACAAATTTACGTGTTGTAATAAATTAAATATTATAAGAGCAGGTAGCTTAGTGTGTTCTTTGTTTTTACTACCTTTCTGTTTAAAAGACAAAAAAAAAAGTTGTTTGCAAACAATAATAACAAAATTATACTTCAATCAAACATTATTTCTTATTGTTTTAATTTCTTCGGACTTAGAAGAAAACACATTACATTGCACATATTATTTAAAAAGCTGCCACAATTCTCCACTCCTGTGACAAAGGATTAATCATCACTTTAATTATATCTTCCATTCCCTTTAGAGTCATTTGGTCATTTGATTATTTGATTGCATCGGTTGTTAACTCGGATATAGAAGAAAATTTCAAATAAGAAACTCCCTAATTGTGTGCTACTTTCCAGGAATTACCTCACATGACTCCAAAGTTTTACAGAAAGATTCATGAGTATCAAACTGGTACACGTTTCTCTAAGCCAGATTTAGAAAAGTACCGAGTTGGCATCATTTATGGAGATCATCACGTTTACACATTTGATGGGAAATCTTATGACCACCCAGGCTTTGTCACCAAGGACTGTGTGTACGTTTTAGCTCATGACTTTGTCTTCCGTCACTACTCGGTGCTGCTGCAAGAAAATGCTGTTCATGTACTTTTCCCCGAACTGGCCGTGACCGTCGATAAGCAGGGCAATGTGAAGATAAATGGAAGCAAGACAACAACGGAACTTCCTGTTTATAGTCACAGCAAGTAAGTTTAAATGGCATAGCTTTTGATTAAATCCGTACAGAGATATATTTTTCTGGCTGAGTCAGTGTCGAGCCAGTTAACTTTAAAACCACTTGTATGTTGAGCCATGTTTCCAAGCATTTTTATTTGGGTGCACATCTTAATTTCAAAGAGCAAAACATAAAAACAACCTCACCTTCAGCAACAGTATGGCGGCACTTTGGATTGGGCATGTAAGTTAGGCTTACAATACTCCAAAAAGTGCATATTTCATTTGAATGTGTAGGGCATTAGAGTGGAAATACCTGCTTACTGATGATCCAACTTTAAGATTCTTGGAGAATGTATGAAATGAAGCTACTAGTGACTAATCCTGTGTCTTGCAGGATACGAGATCAGTTTCGATTCGGTCACGTAGGATAAAATGCTTGCCAAGCTACTGATTATCAAATAAATGCAGATGCAAAACTATTTTCGTTGCCTTTTGGACTTATATGTCAGACTGCCAGAGCGGGGAATCGAACGGCCGTGTTAGAATGGCTCAGCTGTAGGACCTCGACCTTTGGTTTCAGTGGTCGTGGGTCTGATTCCCCGCTCAGGCAGTCTGACGTATAAGTCCAAAAGGCAATGTAAATAGGTTTGCATCTGTATTTATTTAACTCTTGTTGAGTCTTTGGCTTTTTCGTCCTTACTGATTATCACTTAATCTTAGCTCAGCATCGTAACAGCCTTACCTTAAATGAAAGCTGACCTATAGGGAGTGAAATTTGTTTACTACAATCACCATCTCTCTGAGCTTTGTGCTTAGAGTTTGAACTTTAGAGTTTGCATGGAGTTTATACATTTTGTACCATATATAAGTATGATTGAAGTCCTCCCTCCAGCAAAACTAAAACTATTAATATCTCCGTTCCTATTCAAGATATTTCGACCAAACATCGAAAGACAGTAGATCGGTACTGAAGGTTTATTTATACGAAAAATATACTGAAGGTATATTTATACGAAAAATTATGCAATTCTGTGCAAGAGTAAAAGTAGGGATCCACACGTAAATTTGAAAACTGTTCACTTGTTGCTGTTGTTGTTCTTCTTCTTGTGTGACACCGTATCAGAAGAAAAATATTGCACCTACCTAAAATTTGAAACATGTAAGTCAGAAATTTCCTTGGACTTCATCTTCACAGAGACCACTTTTTAAATTGGTCGAGCCATTCCGGATATGCAAAAACCGGTAACCGGCATTTACTGTGGTTTAGACACGAAAGAAAGAGCAAACAAAACCACACAGAAGAATACAACAAATGTTCACTTAAATTTTCGGCGAATAATTGCGTTCGCCTTCTGTAGAAGTTAGTTAGAAAAATACGAGTCACTACATCGTCCTTTTGAACTTCGTGCAAGAGGTGAGAACCACTGATCTATATCATGCGTTGCATCTGGAGTGCCCACGTTCTGTCAAGTTTTGATGCGAGAATCGGCCGCAGTAGGCGATCAATGTTTGCATAAGCAGGATTTTGGATGTTCATGAGTGGTATACAATTCTTGGAGAAGTGTTTGATCGCAAGAGACTCCAGTTCCCTGAGATGACAGCCGTTGTGCGTGTTGGATTTTAAGAGAACAGAAGCCCGATCCCAGGAGATGGCATGTTGTTGAACTTTAAATGTTATTTAGAATAGGAAGCAGGCACTACTTAACATTCTTGATTTAAAAACAGACACTGACAAAATGGTAGCAAACTGGTAGGCCATCAGCTTGGCAGAGAGAGCCTCACTAGCACCTTCCTTTATTAGTGGTGGAACCTGGAACTAAACTATGGCACTCCAACTGTACCAGTATACCAGTATTACAAATGGCTTATATGAAGTATGGAGCACAAACTGTACCAAAATAACATGACTATGGAATTAACTGAAAATAATAATGGAAATTAGCACAAAATCATTGTAAAAACTAACACCCCCACTCAATGATTAATTTGGGGTCACTAAACCAATGTCATATGCAAACTTTCTTGTTTTGACAGCTTCTAAAGGTTTGGTCAAGAAATCTGCAGTCATTAGTTCAGTTGGACAGTACTTGATTTGAAGTCATCCTTCTCGTTTAAAATGACAAACAAAATGATATTTTGTTTTGATGTGTTTGGTGCGTTGACCAATCTTTTCGTTGTCAAGGAGTTTTATGCAACTCTGATTATCGTCATGAATCAGGATTGGATTACAGTAGGTTTGTTTAGGTCCTTCAACAGGCGTTCAACCCATATGGCATCTTGAGTTGCTTCAGCCAGTGCAATATACTCGGATTCGGTAGATGACAAAGCTACACACTGTTGTTTCTTGCTCACCCAGTTGACTGGTGCACCGTTCCAAGTAAGGAAATATCCAGTGTTCAACTTCCGATCATCTGGGTCTCCACCCCAATCCGCATCAGCATACACGACCAGTAGCGTTGGCTCTTGGTCTGAAGAGGTTCCCAGTCTCAGACGTCTGTTCATTGTAGCTTCAGGTAGCGAAAGACTCTTTTTACTTCCACCCAATCACTTTGCCGTGGCTGAGTTGCTCTCCTAGCCAATATGGATGTACTCACTGCAATGTCGGGTCAGCTGTTTGTTGCTAAATACAGCAGCAACCTAATTGCACTTCGATATAGGTCGTTAGCAACGAGTGGTTCGTCGATTTCACTGCGTTTTAGATAACCTCGATCTAGTGGTACAGTAGATGGTTTGCTATCTTCTAACTTGAATTCCTCCCCCCCCCCAATCACCCTGTTGCGAACTCAATGTCGGCAAACCGACAACAGTCAGTAAGTCACTTCGGTCTAATTTACACGACCGTCAAAATGAGTACGGACAATCTTGGTACGGGTAGAAAACCAAGAATGCGTATTAAGTTGGAGTGCACTGCATGTAGTTTTGACAACGATTACCGTAACAAGCATGAAAAGCATTGCTATGGCGGCAAAACGGTCCAAGTCAGACAAACTGATGCTCTGTCAAACCCATTCGAGTTAGACGGAGCAGAAAAAAGGTGAGGTAGTCAAAAATTTTTTCAACCTTGAACCGTTGGATACAAGTTATAATTTGTCCTAATTATAGCCGAATCAGGTAGTTTAACAGCCAACAGAGCAATTAGGTATTGGATATAAATAAAAATACGAGGCTAACACTAACAGCTACCCTAGAATAAAAAAACGTTTGACCACCAAAAAATCCATAAAACATTTGCCGACTCTAGCTAAAAAAAATATTTGAACGTTTTAAGATTGTTTGTTGAATGCAAAATAAGATTTCTACAGTTTGCTCGCGTCACATACGGAGAACTATGTCAACGATAGGCTTGGTTAAAATACCCAATTTACATTCATAGGTCTGCATTGCTGCTAAAAGAAGCAGCTTTCATGGAATGCCGACTTACAGTAAAGTTATATCGTGAGTTATATTCTTGAGTTATATCGTGATATTCGAAAACAGTAAAATTTCTTCTCTAAGTGCTGTTAAGTTGAAAATGGTCGTAATAATATAAAGGTTGGAAGAACAAAAAAGACTGATTGGTGCTAAACTACAGAAAAGAAACAAGGTCCTATTTTTTTTAATAAATCACTACCTTTTCATACTTAAAAAACTAGCAGTAGGTCATATATGCAGGATCCAGCGGTCTTCTAAAGACACCGTTAGGTCCACCCCCCCCCCCCCCTTACACACACAAGAGAAAGGAACAGTTAAAAAAATGTGCAGAAATAGAAGAAAAGAAGTAATTCACTAAAAGAACTAGCCAAAACACATAGAAAAAGCACTGCATTTAGTAGGTAACTTCTTTAATGAAACGAACGTGTGATCGTGTGTTACCTTTTGTTGACAACGGCACCTGCAAGGTGCTTCCTGCCGTATAAAAATCAGTCCCTCGTTAGTTTAATATTTCTTCATATCACTCCACTTTGCATTTGTGTGTACCTTTCGACTACGCGAACTGGTTAAAGATTTTCTACAGAATGTAGTTTCCTTCAAAGTATTGTTACAGCCAAGCAGGGATGCGTCGGGCGGATGATCGGGTGCGGTTAGCGCTCGCTTAAAAACCTTTGGAGCACCTGCCATTTTTCCTATGACCTTCATGAGACTTCACTAGGGCTGAAAATAAGGGATAGTGTAAGTTTATGTGTGTGTTGGGTGGGTGGGTGAGTGATGGTGTTCAAAAGTCTACTTGGCCGTAGCAAAAAAGAAAAAAATTATTTTTGATTTTTTGGTAAATCGGCCCACTCTCAGGCCAACTTTCTGTATTCGCCCTTAGTCAGAGCATGGAAATTAGTTTTTTTTATTTTTAAAAAAAGCTCTTTTCCTACGATTCATATATTTTCTTTCACTTTTGTGGAGCCTAGAAATGTCTAAAACATATTGTATGAAGCCAAGAAAGGTCTTTGAATATCTAAAAATCCGTCAGCTTCCAGGGCTTTGCCCCGGACCCCACTGAGGGAGCTCACAGCGCTTCCCCAGACCCCCTAGCTGTAGTGGGTAAGTTGGCAAATTCAAGCAAATTTTGAAGGAAAAGTCGGTAAATTTTGCCTCTCTGCCCCCCCCCCCCCCAACAAAATGCCCTTCGCTACGCCCCTGGGTGTTACTGTTTGCATAGGGCCACATAGGTCACATATTATCAAGTCCAGTACAGCAGATGATTTGTGTTCAGATTTCTTTGGAAACGATTTCCTGCTCATTTTGCCTTTAATGCAACATTCACAAGTATGTTTTATTCCACAGTCTTTGAATTTTAACCCTGTTGCCATTTCATTATCCAACTGTGCTTTTATTGCATGTGGGTCACGGTGTCCCAACCGTCGATGTAAAACATGAATACACTCTGGTTTGGATTCACAAGTTGCTTTCAATGCATGTTATAGTTCATCAAGTTCATAGAGGGATGCCTTCATTGTTGCTGTTGCTATAGTTTTAGTGTTGGCTCGTATGTAACAGCGACCCCCTTCAAACTTGATGGTTAGCCCATTATTAGTAAGTTTTCTTATAGACAGTAAATTGCCTTTTAGTTGGGGAACGTAAAACACTTATTTTACACGGATTACTTGATGTGTGCCTGTGTTACTTGAGCAATTTAGAATGCCCTCCCCAATGCCTTTAGCAGTGATCACGTTTCCATCTGCTAGTGCAATTTTCTCCTTGATAGTAGCATCAAATTTAGTGAAGAATGCTCGGTTTCATGTCATATGAATCGTGGCTCCTGAGTCAATGTACCATTTAGTTGAATCACTTTCTTCAGCAACTTAAAACAAAATTCAGACACAGTTTCATGATCTTGATTGTCTACACTGTCACTGTGACTAGCTTTATTTACTTTATGCTGTTGGTTCTTTTCTAGCCAAGCTTTGTATGTGTGGCACTCCTTTTTCATGTGTCCTGACTTTTTACAAAAAAAAAGCATGAATTTTACTTTATTTCTTTCCTCCTTGTATACACTTCTAAGAGTTTGCTCTTTACCAAATGTGGAGTTAAATTACCCTCTGGTCTTGTTTCTAATGCCGTAATCAGTGTAGAATAGCTTTCTGGCAAGCTGCTTAAGAGTAGTGCAACAGCTAATGGAGTGGCTAGGTTCTCCCCCAGTGCAGCAAGTTGGTCTACAAGGTCTTCACTTTTATTAATGTGGGCTTCCATATCATCATTTTCTCCCAACTGTAGCCTACACAATTTCTTTAAAAGGTGTACTTTATTTGAGAGTGTTGACTTTTGGTAATACTTTTTAAGTGCTTCCCAGCAGCCTTCTGCAGTTGATTGCTTGCGTACATGGACAAGTTGATTGTCTTCTATTAATAATCCTACAGTTGCTCTTGCTTTACCATCTTTAGAATTCCATGTTGTACCTGCCCTGCTAAAAGAATCTGCAGATAATCTACAGTTTTTTTAAGCTTTTTCAGACAATCTGCAGATAATCTTCAAAGTCTACAAATTATCTGCAGACTAAATTAAGGACTGCAGATAATCTGCAGTTTTTATGAAGGCAATGTCTCAAGTCTGCAGATAATCTACAGTTTTTATGAGGACATTTTTACTAAGTCCCAAATCTGCAGATAATATACAGTTTTTATGAAGGCAATGTCCCAAGTCTGCAGATAATCTGCAGTTTTTATAACGGCAATGTCCCAAGTCTGCAGATAATCTGCAGTTTTGTTAAGGTAATCTTTAGCTCTGCATATTTACTACAGATTAAGAATCCTAAAATTGTTCTAAGTCAAAAATTTTTAAGTGATCATTTTGATAGAGCAATTATTTATAAAACCTTTGGACTTTGGTCCAAACTTTTTTCTAACTTTAAAAGACAAAATTAACATTTTTTGTTGCACACTTTTTAGTTAAAAAAAAAAAAGATACCGAGTTCAAAATGTGATATCTCTCCTGGACTGATAATTTGAGTTACCCAGATTTGAATAGGCTACTTACCCTGCACTTAAAACTACAGAAAACTTAGTTTTCATGTTTTAATTTTATATTAAAAAGAGGAAGAAACACTAAAAGTGGAACTATATGGGGAGGATTTTAATTTACGTTACATGTAGCATCAAACTGTAGATTATTTGCAGATTATCTGCAGATTATTTACAGTTTCAATTAATACATTTTGAAGGTGAAATTGATAGTTAGCCATACTAAAGGTTAACTTATTACAGTTAAAGGATCATTTTGAACAATCAATTGCGGTTTGTTCATAATACTATGAAAGGAGATAGACGTTTGTTTATAACCCTAATTACTAACTATAATTTATGAATCTACGTAATGTATGTATAGACCCATAATGAATAGAAAATAAAATTTACAAGTATATAAGGGACCGGTCATTATGTATCGCTAGGGGGGGGGGGGTTGGGCAAAAAAAGGGGGGGGCAGCATTTTTTCAGCCTGCCTAGAGGGGGGTCACATTTTTTTTTAGCTAAGGAAGGGGGGGGGGGTAAAAAAGTTGAGCAGTCAACGGCTGTAATACGTAAGGGCAAAAACAAAAATACCTTACAAAACTACATACTATGTGTTATAGTGTCTCTTTCGCGTCTATTAAAAGTTGTGTAGTAATAGCAAAAGTTTAACATAAAAATCGCTCGCACATCTTTCTGTGATATAAAAAAAATCTCGTAAAACAAAGGTACATTTTTTATACACAGCTATATTTCAAGTTTGATATTGTACAATGAATTACATCTTTTTAATAAAATTTCAACTCTCTTAGTGCATCTAATAAAAAACACTGACAATTTATACGTATATCCATGCTTTCCTTTCTTATGTTAACATCGTGCCAGTCACTTAACTGTTCAGAGGTACATTGGTACTCTGATAAATGTATTTTTGTTAATATGCCACCAGGAAAGCAAAATAACGCAAGTTCAGGGTTTGTTAGCTTAGAGAGTAAGCTCAGAGCTCTCTGTAGATGCCGATTTGTTTTTCTTGATTTTGCTTTCCTGAGGTTTTCTTTCAACTTTCTACATTTTAGGGATTGGCTGGCATTGCTAGGCAAATTCGCAAAAACTCTAGAAAGTTGTTCTTCGGTCATGTTCTGCGTCTGTCGCTTGTTGACCTAAGTCACTTGTTGAAGTAAGCTTACAAGAGCCAGACAGTGGTTGGAATTCTGACGATGACATTGTACTCGAAGAGTTTGGAGGCTGCACGTCTAGTAGTGAAGCCAGAACTGAAATTGGTCGTGATGAAGATGTGCTGACAGACAGCGACTGTATTTCCCACGTAATAACAAAAAGTGGCAGAGTTGCTGGCTCATGGAAGAACAGAACTTTGACCTTTTACTAACATAAGCCTATGGTGAATAGTTGTAATTTTTTTTTTGCATATTTTATGGGAAGGTGGGGGGGACTAAAAATTTTTTGTCCTAGTGTGTGGGGGGAAGGTCATTAATTTTTCTGCAGCCTGTTGGGGGGGGGGGGGGGGGCGGGGTTTTTTTGGTTTTTTTAAAAAAAAATTTGCCCCCCCCCCAGCGATACATAATGACCGGTCCCTAAGGCTAATCAAAAACGCCAATAGTTGTAAGCAAAGTGTTTAGGGATTATTGTATGTATTGCAGTTTGCGTTAGTTGTCCCCTATTGTATGTGAAAATTATAACGTGCATGTTAGTATAAATTGAAAATGCAAGAGATAAAATTTCCTTTTTAAGGGATTTTTTAAGGTTTTCAGTTTGCAGAAAAACTGTAGATTATCTTCAAAACTGCCAATTTACCGCAAAAAATCAGCAGAAAATGTCAAGTTTATTCTGTAGATTTTATGCAGATTTTTCATACAAACTGCAGACAATCTGCAGAAAATTTGCAGATAAAATCTTCAAAAGTGCGCCAATTTACCACTAAAAATCTGCAGATAATCTGCATATTTTTTCTGCAGATTATCTGCAGATTTTTTAACAGGGTGCATCTGGAGGTCTGTCCTGTTGCACTATGTCCCAAAGCCCTTCCTTAATTAGCAGAAACTCCATTTTGTACTTCCATACTTGATAGTTGTTATTGTTCAATTTGTTGATTGAAACGAAAGCCAACTTGTCTGCCATCTTTGGTTTCAAATCACTGTGTGGAATGCAAAGCTTTAAAGCTGATGTCCTTGGCTGGATTTGTCACACAACTTTACAGAATGTACCTTATAAGCTGTTGTGCACTGATCCTGGGCCCATAACCTGTTGAACTTTAAATGTTATTTAGAATAGGAAGCAGGCACTACTTAACATTCTTGATTAAAAAACAGACACTGACAAAATGGTAGCAAACTGGTAGGCCATCAGCTTGGCAGAGAGAGCCTCACTAGCGCCTTCCTTTATTAGTGGTGGAACCTGGAACTAAACTATGGCACTCCAACTGTACCAGTATTACAAATGGCTTTTATGAAGTATGGAGCACAAGCTGTACCAAAATAACATGACTATGGAATTAACTGAAAATGATAATGGAAATTAGCACAAAATCATTGTAAAAACTAACAGCCCCACTCAATGATTAATTTGGGGTCACTAAACCAATGTCATATGCA
>JAHWFP010192968.1:0-30084 GCA_023313725.1 Lithobius niger
AGGGACGCGCTCCTGGAATCAGCCCCCTCCATTCCGACTGACATAGCGGGACAGCTGCGGTTACTGCCAATCCACGGAGCGACTGAAGTTTTCGATGGCAAGCTTCTTCTCCTGGCACCAGAGTTAAAGGAGAAAACCAAGCCGGCACCTTCATTTAACCTACCATCGAGGGGCCTACGAGGGAGAGCGAGACCCATGATGCGAGGGTACCCACCATTCCCTTTCCTAGGATCAAGTGGCGTATCACAGGAAGGACGAGGCCGAGGCGGCAGAGGTGAAAAGAAGATAGAATCACAGCCCTTTCGTGAAACAGCCCCGGCCCAGCCCAGGGGAAGGGGCGGAGTCCAACTGCGGGGAAGGAGTCAAAGTCGAGGAAGAGGGCGTAGACCAGGCAATAGGTACTGACGCGAAGGGGAAGTTTTCCCCCATTCACCGACAGGTGGGGGGAAGACTCTCGAAACACCTAGTAGAATGGAGGAAGGTGACCTCGGATCCCTTCATACTGAATACACTGGAAAATGGATACTACCCCCCCTTTTCTTCAATGCCAGCGCTGTCAACAGTTCCCCCCGAATGGACGGAACAAAACAAACAAGCACCGGGATTACAAGACGAAATAGAGGTACTTTTAAAGAAAGGAGCGTTGGAGTTGGCCCCATTAAACACGAAAGGTTTCTGGAGCCCAGCAAGAGTGATTCCGAAGAAAGGGGGGGGCACTCGCCTAATTTTCAACTTGAGACGGCTGAACGGTCACATCCGCAAGGAACGTTTCAAGATGGAGTCGATCGGAAAGATCAGGGATGCTCTACAGGAAGGAGAATACACGGTTGCGGTGGATCTCGAGGACGCCTACCTCCACGTCCCTCTACACAAAGAAGTGAGGCACCTGTTCAGGTTACAGCACGAAGGGGTGTCTTATCAGTTTACGACACTGCCCTTCGGCCTGTCAACGGCCCCACAGGTGTTTACCAGAATTATGAAACCGGTACTGGCAGTCCTCCACCAAGAAGACATAAAGACACATGCCTACCTGGACGACTGGCTAATAAGGAATTTGTCGACGGTAGTCCTACGGTATCAACTGGACAGATGCACAAGACTCTTCGAAAGATTGGGCCTGGGAATCAACGTCAAAAAATCCAGGTTTACCCCCCTTCAAGTCTTCACCTTTTTGGGCGTAGAGTTCGACCTTTCGGAATGCAAAGTAAGGCCGTCCACAGAGAGAGTAGAAAAGACAGTCAAGTCGGTAACACAACTGCAACAAATGGCGCAGATATCCGCGAGGGATTTGGCTTCAGTCATCGGTATCCTGGACTCAAACGCAGCGTTAGTCCCCCTGGGCCAGTGGAGAGTGAAACCTATCCACTGGTTCAGGAAAGAAGAGTGGATCCCAAGGGTATCATGGTTGGATGTCATACAGCTAAGAAACCTGCCGGACATGGGATGGTGGACGAAGAAGGAAAACCTACAGGCAGGCGTGCACCTGAAGGAACAGGACGCGGACACGCTCCTATTCACGGACGCTTCGTCGAGCGGTTGGGGGGCGCACTTAGGAGATTCCAAGATCTCAGGGAAGTGGTGTTCAACAGAACAGGCCTTTCACATAAACATCCTAGAACTAAGAGCCGTGAGGTTGGCGGTGAGTGCGTGGAGAGAGTCGCTGCAGGGAAGAAATGTGGGGGTTATGTCGGACAACACCACAACGGTGGCCTACATCAAGCACGGCGGAGGAACACACTCCAAGGACCTGATGGAGGAGACGTCCAGACTGATGGAAATCTGTGCCCAGGACTACATCAACCTGATCCCGCGACATATTCCGGGACGGCAGAACGTCTGGGCGGACGAACTGTCAAGGGGGAACAAGATCCCGACGACAGAATGGCAACTGGATCCGGCCATCTGTGCTGCGCTTTTCGACAGGTGGGGGAAACCATGGGTGGACTTATTTGCAACAAAAGCCAACAAGCAACTGCAGAACTACATTTCCCCATTCCCGGATCCGCAAGCCTGGGCGACGGATGCACTGGCCATATCTTGGGAAGGAATGAGTGCATACGCCTTCCCCCCCCTTCTGTCTGCTACAACAAGTAATGAACAAGATGAGGGAGGTTTCAGGGTCATTCATACTAGTAGCTCCATACTGGCCGGCAGCCACATGGTTTCCGGACCTGATGGAGCTGAAGAGAGACGGTCCAATTACTCTGCCGTTGACAGAAAAATTTCTTTCACAACACAGAGGAACGACACTCCACCCATCACCCGAAATTCTACATCTTCAAGGGTGGTTACTCTGAAGGAGAATCTTACGGCAGATGGTTTCACTAAGGAAGTGGCAGATAGGCTCCTTCAATCCGTTCGAAAATCGACGTCGAATATGTACGAGGGCCAGTGGCGGAGATGGTTCGCCTGGGCAAAGGAACATGGATGTGACCCGTGCAACCCATCTGTTTTCAAAATCACGCAATTCCTCGAAGACCTCTTCAAGAAGGGCCTATCCCCGACCTCGATCAAGGGGTACAGGTCGGCCATCAACTCGGTTCTCACTTGCCTGGGGAGGTCGGACGTGGTTTCTCATCCAATCCTGTCTAAAATGATTTCGGCCTTTGAAAATGCCCGACCAAGGACTAAGAGAAGATTTGCGAGCTGGAGCTTGCCACTGGTGCTTACAAGTTTGGCACAACCACCGTACGAACCTCTCGCGTCAGCGTCACTGACGATTCTGACCCAAAAGACAGTTTTCCTCGTCGCTCTAGCATCGGCGGCGAGACAGAGCGAGGTGGCAGCTTTTTCAAGGGAATAAGGGAACATCACGTTTGCAAAGGACTGGTCCTCTGTTTCACTTTCTTTTACGGCGGAGTTCAGAGCAAAAAATCAGAGACCCGATAAAGCTCCAATACCGGTGGTGATTCACGCAATAGGACGCGGGAAACCAGGTCGGAGCGAGGAGAAGATGCAATGTCCAATCAGGGCGATAAAATATTACCTAGATAGGACAGACGCACTACTGCCCCCTAGAACACAAAGAAAAGGCAAACAACCTCTCTTCCTAGACGTAGACAAAGGAACGGGTGACATACTGGACAAGTCAGTTACACCTTTCAAACTAGGCGGCTGGATCTGCCAAGTCATAAAAAGAGCGTATGAATTAAGTCCAGAGCACGCAGATGTGCCAAAGGAGGTGAGGGGACACGAACTGAGAGCGCTATCAGCCTCGTGGGCCTTCGGCAGAGGAACGCCATTAGATGAGGTGGTGGCAGCATGCCAATGGAAAAGCAAAAATACCTTCATCAGGCACTATCTTCGAGAAACAGGCGGAGAAAGTGGCCCAGAAGTAGTAGCACAACACGTCGTCACTGGAGCTAAGAAGAGCCAGTAGGCGTCGAGACGTGCACAGTGGAACCAGGGAAGGAGCAGCTCCGGAGGCAAGACACCTCAGGAGACGGAAGCGGTGGACTGGGTCTCAGAAGAACCAGGCGCCAGCAGGCAAGACAAGAGATGAGAGGAAAGAAGTCAACTCAACGTTAAGGTGAGTGTAGGCCTGTGGTGTTTAGGTCGTATGGTAAGGTCTTTCTCTGTGTTTTCCCCACCTCCGGTACGACAAAGTCAGCGTGAGTACTGAAGGTAAGTATTTTGCAGATAGTAAGAAACGAGAATTTTAACCTGTTAAAATTGGTTTTTACTATCATAAAAATACTTACCTTCAGTACTACCCGCCCGCCTCCCCGCTGAAGAACGAGAAAGGTTCGAAAGCGAATGGGGTTTTCCCCACGGGAGGCAGGCAGCTGCAGCAGGTATACTGCGCAGCGCGCCTGGCGGGGAAAACGGGCAACAGGCGGAAAATTCAAAAATTTAAGTAAATTATTTGTTTGAGCATGGGAAAAGCCAAATTAAGCGAATTTAGCGTGAGTACTGAAGGTAAGTATTTTTATGATAGTAAAAACCAATTTTAACAGGTTAAAATTCTCGTATTTTTATAAAGGATCTTAAAACACCAACTCGTCAGAAAGGAGTTACAAACTTCCCTCAGCTGGTGAAATGTCATACGATTGAAGTTCTCGCTCCAGCAAAACTAAAACTATTAATATCTCCATTTCTATTCAATGTATTTCGACCAAACTTGGCCAGATGGTAGATAGGTATGGAAGGTATATGTATACCAACAATTATAAAATTCTGTGCAAGAGTAAAAGTAGGGATTCAAATGCAAATTTTAAAACTGTTCACTTCTTGTTCTTGTTCGACACCGTTTCAGAAAACACTACTGCACCTACCTAAAATGTGATCAAAGTCAGAAATTTTCTTTGCCTTCATCCTCACAGAGACCACTTTTTCAATTAGTCGAGCCATTCCAGAGTTATGGGACCACAAACGATCATTTTGATTGTTTTACATTGTTTTAACCATTGTAATTAGGGAACAATGCCACTCAGCAAACGCCAGATCCATTCTTTGCTAAAAAGTTGATTGTTGATGGGCAAAATGAAAGAATCCATGTTTCAGCTAAACGCATATAGTTTTAAACCACACTAAGCTACGTTGTTAATTTCGAGGCCAATAGGTCTCAAAATTGGCCGCTGGAAACAATAGAAAGGCGTATTTATTTCGTAGATGCAGGCTTTCAGAGCTGAGCTGAATTGTTTCAAAGTGGGTAGCAACAATCACTGCATGCGCGCGCGTTCACACCATTGCTTATAAAAAAAAAATTTGCCAACATAATTCATCATGCCAAGTAAGGCAACAAACATCACATCAATTCAATTACGAGGACATAAACATTTGTAGCGCGATGCCATAGCCGTAAAAAAGGTACACAGATTACAAACAAAAACGTCAAGTGTGCCGTAAATAAAGGTTATGTGATTGAAGTTTCACTTTACTTATTAAAATATAAACGGATGAAAATTGATGGTTTTTAATTGAAATACGCAAATGTACAATTGAGAAAATTGCATCTGTTTAAGTGCTGTTATGCTTTACGAATCATATATTTAAAAAGTAAAGTACAACAGCACTTAAACAGATGCAGTTTTCTCAATTGTACATTTGCTTATTTCAATTAAAATTCAACTACTTTTATCCATGTACATTTTAACAAGTAAAGTGAAACTTCAATCATATAACCTCTTTTTTTTACGGCACACTTAACGTTTGTAATAAGGAATTTTGAGTGAATTGTACCGGCTGGGTGAGATTTTTTACATTCAATTATACTTTGTTGGTTCAAAAAAATTTTGTTGTGAAAACTTTGTTTGGTTGATTCATACTGAAAATTGTATACGGTCACCGGTGCTGAGGAAGAAGTGTAGCAGCTTTGAAAATAAACGTTGTTACTGAATGAATAACAGATCTGATCACATTTTCTAGATTACGGCAAAACTGCCGAAAACTAAGCTCTCATTACATATGTACGTAACAGGGTTCAGACAAAACCTGGAGAACGTGGAAATCTCAGGAAAAATGAATATAGAGCCAAAATCGCAGGGAACTTTCAGGGAAAAATGAAGATTCTCCCAGAGAACTTGTTCTCGCCAGGAGAATCTAAGTTCTCCGAGTGGAATCCGATGAAACTGTGTTACAAGATTGGGATCCTTCCCTATGCCTACGGCGCTTTTTTTACCTCATTAACGCAGTCATTTATGCAAAATATTGCGTCACTTCCGCCTCTATCCCACTTCCCCCTACCCTGTCCGTGTCCACTCACTCTTTTCTTGCTGTGAACGTACGATTCCATGCAGGGAGGCGGGTGGGCCTTGTTTCGTCGGATTTCACTCAGAGAACTTAGATTCTCCTGGCGAGAACAAGTTCTCTGGGAGAATCTTCATTTCTCCTTCGTAGAATCCTCCTCACTGTGTTACAAGATTGGGATAGATTAGGAAGCAGTGCACACCTTGGAATAGCTCCGAAGATGGCTGTGGTGACCCTGGTCCCACTTAGTAATCAACCTGTACCTACACCCCAGTCTACCCAGGGACCCCTCTCATCCGCCACCTTGGCGTCCAAGTACGGGTCCCAGAGAAGGGCCCCTGCGCTCCGCAAGGGATACGGTCCCTCCGTGGAGCAGGCCAACAGCCGGACGAACTAGGCTGCACACTGCCAGTTAGGTGTCACCAGTACTGCCCATTCAACTCGATCCACGATGAGCTTGTCTACGCAACGTCCAATTAAAGGACACGGGGGGGGGGGGGGGGAAGATACGGAAAGAACGGACCCCAGTTCACACTGAACGCATCCACAAACTCTGCCCCTGGGCAGCGTCTCCACGACCCAAATCGCTGCAATTGGGCCGTCCCCTCTGATGCGAACACGTTCACGTCTGGTGTCCCAAACCACCTACAAATCTTTTGGAACGCTGCAGTACACAATCGAAAGTCAAATCTGTCCCAAAAATTTCGAGATAGACCATCAGCTATCACATTCAACTACTCCGGCACAAATGCCGCCTGTACCACACAATCCAACTGACTTATACGCTGCTCTAGGCAACGGACCATGGCATTAAGCATCTGGGACTTCGTCCCCCTTTGATGATTCACGTATGCTACGGTCACCACATTATCCGAAAGGATTCGCACGACCTGTACCCTGACCAGGTCTCCAAACACGTCTAGCGCTTTTAGCATAGCCAATAATTCTCTGGCATTTATATGCAAGGCAGCCTCTCTGGGCTGCCACCTCCCCTGCGCTTGCGAATCCCCAGTGGCTGCTCCCCAGCCCATGTCCGAAGCGTCCGTTGTCACCACTACTGTGGCCTCCACAGAGACCCAGGATTTTGCTACCACTGAGCGACTCAGAGCCTTCGCCCACCAGTTCAAATCCTCGCCAGAGCCCTGCGAGAGGCTTCCTCCGTGCACTCCCGCACGACACCAGGTCACCAGATCATGTTGCCACCAACGCGTGTGCAACTTGCCGTTCTCCACGGCACACAACAAACTTTCTGCCAGCCCCAACAACCTTTGTAGCTCCTTAACAACCGTGACCGGGTCTCGTTGCAGTCCCGCAACCAAGCGTACCATACGAGCCTGTTTCTCAGGTGGCAGCACAAAATGGGCTGACTTTGGATCCAACATCATACTCAAAAATTGCAAAGCCTGCGACGGTACCAGCACACTCTTTCCGTAATTTATGAAAAAGCATAACTGCCGCAAGGTTTCCAACACTCTCCACACATCCCGCCGCACACCTGCTGCGGACGGGCCTATTACTGCAAAATCATCCGGGTACACGAAAATTAACACACCGGCCCGGCGCAAGAAGCACCTGACCACTGACATAAGCTTCATAAAAGTACCCGGGGCCGAAGCCAACCCAAATGGCAGCACTCAAAAGTGGTACAGAAAACCTTGCCAGGAACACATTAACAATCGTCGTGCACCGTCCCTTATTGCCACTGCGTAGTGTGCTTGAGACAGATCGCTGGTAGCCATCCACCACCATAGCTGTAAATGCTCTACTACCCTTGGTAGTGTATCCAAGTAGCACTTCCGTACCACTACAAACTCATTCAAGCCTTTCGGGTTCAAAATTATCCTGATCGATCCGTTTGGCTTTGCCACTGAAAAAATTGGCGACACAAATCCTTCACTCCCGTTTTTTACTCTCTTAATTACACCTTGAGCTAACATCTCGCTCAATTTCGGGGCAATCTCCTTCGCATCGTCAAGTAATGGCGGCCTCGCCGAAACCGCCCTCAGCGGTGGCGTATTTCCCAACTGTAGACCAGCACCGTCTACGATATCCAACACTGCCGGCGACGCCCCAATGGCCGCCCACTCTGCCCTATGGCCTCTCAAACTTCCAGCACGCCATGTGCTCATTATTTCCAAGCTCCGTTCCAGCGTTTGTTTTCCAACAATCCAACCGCACACACAACAAAAATCATCTACTCACGCTCGGTAGAGCCGATGCCTTACACGCCTCCGCGTTTCGCGTCCCCCCCCCCCCCAAAAAAAATGTTTAAAACCGATCGATTCGTAATGTTTCATCACCACCAACAACCACTTTTTCCACCGTCTGCCACGTGCGGCTCCGGCCGGTTCGGTCAGTTACCGACTCCGACAATGGGTTTCACATATGAACTCCCAAACACACTTCTCTTCCAAATTCTGCCACACCAACCAAAAATAAATATTACGAACCTGACAATCCGTATTAAACCACTGCCGCCACGTTCTCAAGAAGCAATTATATCCACGTGCAGACGTACTTGGCGGGCCTAACAGGCCGCCACGTTTTTCGTTTTCACAAAATCTGCCGCTACCATGCCGGCCGCCATCTGAATACTCTCCAACCAGTATCGATAGAAATACTCACCACCAACCGCGTAGCCTCGTAGCCACACTGCTTCGCTTGGAAAGATGTCGCACTTCAGTTCCACTGCGAAAACGATCGTTCGAAACTAATTTCCCGTAGTAATTCAACAATCTTAGCTTAAGAATGTCTGACTGCACACGCCAGCGACAAGAAAAAGAGCGAGTGGACGCGGACAGGGTAGGGGGAAGTGGGATAGAGGCGGAAGTGATGCAATATTTTGCATAAATGACTGCGTTAATGAGGTAAAAAAGCGCCGTAGGCATAGGGAAGGATCCCAATCTTGTTAACACAGCGAGGAGGATTCTACGAAGGAGAACCAGAATTTTTTTTAAAACCAGGGAAAAGACAAAAATTAAAAAAATGCCTTTGTGTCTGATCTGTTAGTCCATTGAATTAGCAAATCGGAAAGAAAATCTTAGGCTAGTAGCAAATATTGTAATTTGTGCTTTAATATCTTGAAGTGAAAGACCTAACTTTAATAAACTAAATCTTAGGCTAGTACCAATATTTGTCCTCCCTCCCGTCTGGACCAGTCTCAAAACAGCTGTTTTCTGGGATGTTGGATTATTTTCGTACAAATATTAATAAAAACATTAGCTATACTGTCTGTTTCCCTAAATAAACATCTTGTAAACACCTGGAAATTGCCAGTGGATGCACCTGGAAACCCTGGAATGTCACGGAAATTGAGAATTAAAAAATTGTCTGAACCCTGCATAAGGATGATCTTAAAAGTAATTTGTCCACTCATGAGACAGCAAGATGTCCTGAAGTTAATTAGGTTCCGTGTATCCGCCCTGGCATTAATTATGTCGCTCTACTCCACTGTATCTGGGTTCCAGTTTCCTGTTACCTTCCCTGCTGTATCTCGTCTATCGTAGCGAAGGCGTCATCAGGCGTATCTTGATCTCTAGTGCCTGGGTGGCAAGGGCGGCTTAATGCCTCACGCTGGGAAAGTCGTCTAACCCCAACCAAGCACTTGCCTGATATTCACCCACTGATAGTAACGACCACATTTTTAAAATGACATACGTAAATGCCAATGTCAAAATTACGATTAATGTTGGATTTTCACGATATACCAAAGGATGATATCAAAGTAATTTACGCAGAAAGTATATATTGAGAACTACAAACATCTGAAATTTATGAAGTTGCTTTAATCAACTGCAACTGATTTTCATTACATTCTCTACTGTATCTTACGTTAAAGCTTGTATCTCCATATTAACAGCTGTGAACGCGCAGCTGTCCCCACGTGCATTTTAAGCCCAAAGCTCTTAAAAACCAAAACACGTGACGGCTTCCTCTGGAAGATGCTGCACTGCAGTGCACACCACACCTGCGTTGAACTCCCATTTCCCAAAGCACAGCATCTTAGTGCGACTAAATCGAGTTGCTAGAGGTTCAGAAAACATCCTTTTTTCAACATTGTCCCTTCAAGATGGGGCCAACATTTTCACACATACTCAGAAAATGGAGTTCAACACGGATCTTTTGAGTCACTTTTGCCTTCCTGCCCTGCTCGTCTTCAAGCTGTCCGTGACACCAATGGAGTGAACACTGAATACTGTGAGTTTAAACCCACAATAAAATGGGCTATCTATCGGTACTTTCATTTTTTTCCTATTATGCTTAGTTTACTCTGGGGAGGGGGCTATCATTGTTTGGCACTCCTTAGTTCATTGCGTTCAAGTGAACTCGAATCCGTTTTTGTGTACCTTCACAGCTTTGAACTTGAGGATACAAGCTGTAATGCTTTTTTTTCTAAATGGTGAAGCCGTTTTTTGTTCAGTTAATCGTATTTTGTATTTACCCCTATTCACCCAGTGATAGTCTTTCATTCTGTATAATGTGGTGAATACACTTTCTTGCATGTATTTATAGATGGAGCAAGTTATTAAAGCAGCTCGCATTAAAGCAAGGCAGAGTGGCAGCACTGAACATGTTTCTGACCAGGAAATGGACGTATCTGACATAAGTGATCCTGATGAAAGTACATCGTCTAAACGTGGACGTGGGCGAGGAAGAGGACAGACTAGAGCAGCCAGTCGTGGAGGACGGGGTGCAAGGGCACCACGGGTTGGTTGATTTTCAATTTTACACAGATTATCTGAAGCCACTTGTCAATAATAATACATTCTTGTCTACTTTTTTAAGGCTCCTCGGGGTCGCGGAAGAGGAAGTCGTGGGGCAGCGTCTTCAAACAGCATCTTACCTTTTACTCGTCGTCAAGATGTAGTCAACGTTAGTGATGATGATAGCCCTCCAGCTACAAACAAAAGACCCAGAAGAGCAACTGGTGCTAGTAATCAAAGTAAAAAAGGAGTTGTGTTTGGGAGTGATAGCGATTTGGACTCGGACTAAAAATTATTTGCGTGCTAAGGTTATTTACCAAACCAAATCTAGTTTCGCATTGCATTTCGTAGGTGTATTTCACTGTATCAATAACCATTTGAGGATTTTCTGACATTTTGCAATGGTTCAGACTTTATGGTGATAACAGCCACTTCAGATTGCTATGATTTCTTTAATCAACCCGCAGATTGTCTTTTGTAGCAATTCGTGAGATTTAATATTCTTAGTAAACAGACTGACAAGGAGAAATTCAAGGTGGTGGCAAAGACATGTATGAAGTGTAGGGACATCTAAAAAAAATTATGCTACATTCACTGGTGACATGAACAAAAATTAAACAATTGATGGGCGGTATGGCCATACTTGAGTGTTTCTCTGTCACTCGTATGGCATTGTAGTATGAACCAGCTATTAAAGTTCAGAAGTTAGGCAAAATGTGAAGATAGTGATTTCTTCAGAAGTTGGGAGGCAAAATGTGAAGATAGTGAGTTCTAGTTTTCAAGTTCTAAAACAAGTTTGTATGAAGCACTCGGAAAATATTACCAGAATTTATTGCAGAATTTGTGAATAATGAAGCTAGGCAATTTGGTATATTGTTCGATTCGGAAGCGGTGTATTCAGTTCAGCCATTTGGTACAGCTTGAATTAATACTCCTGTGCCAAAAATGCCAGCTCACAATTTGGAATTTTGTTGGGTGTGTGGCTCTTTTTCACGTCGAGTTGAGGGATGATCAGTTTTGAGTTTCGATGATGTAGGTTCTTACAATTACCATATATGCTAAACCAATTAAATCAGTTTCTTTTTTCAATAACACTACTTTATTTGTGCATCATATTCGTTGAAATAGATCAGCATTGGCAACGATTTCAATGTTGGCGCATATAACTATTAACTAAATGACTTATTCCACACAAAAAATACTTCTGGAAATTTGAAGTTTGCACACTTTTATCGAGTTCGTACATCGCAATGAGGCCCCAATCACAGTACGAACATGTGAAAAAGTGAATAAATAATTTTTAAAAAATGCCCTCTTCGTATCTCAGCATACGTATTGTACAAAAAAAATTGATGTGAAAGTTGAGTTTGTTCAAATATTTTATTAACCATTGTTCACCAAATGCATACCATTTGTAAATCATCATTGTAATGGAATTTATCACTTGTGTGAATATTAAAATATAATTTTTTTTGTAAGTTTTAAGGCTTTATCTATTAATCATCCAAGGCACATAGCAAAGCTACTCCCCTGTTAACCCAATGAGACTCCGGTTTGTCTGATGGCAATTCCATAGGCATGACGTAATTAGTGGAATGTCCCGTGGTGGCAAGAACACCACGACGTCCACTTGTTTTATATATGGGACACATGTAGATTGCTTTAGGCTTGAAGCGTGACTTCACGCCAGGCTGTAACCACACAATGGGTAGTATGTCGAACAAAATCTTTGGGTAAGATTCATCCAGCAACATTGTGGTCCGATTCCAACGAGCGCCATCAATAAACAGCCCCTGTGTTGAAAAATAAATTTATGAAATTAAGCGCCATCAATAAACAGCCCCTGTGTTGAAAAATAAATTTATGATATTAAGCGTGGTTGGCATCATGCATTTCTAAATGGGGGGAGGGGGGGGGGGGAATTAATGACCAGTTAGCGCTTCCATCCCAAATGTCGGAATGGAACAGTATTTATAGGATCGAATTTGCATCCAAAACAAACAAACCAGAAAATGAGTATATATTTGAGTAGGATTTTTGTGTTTGAGAATGAACATCTTTGGATGAACTTCTGTTTCAGAATGGAGGTAATGCTTGGGATATCTTATTCAAGTTATTCTTATAGAAAATATAGCAGTTCTTAGTTTTTATCTTAGACAAGGCCTACCTCTCCAATTTAATTCAATCATATAAACCCCTTTTTTACGGCACACTTGACGTTTTTGTTTGTAATCTTATTTTTGTCTTACATTTGCGTCCAAATTCATAGCTTACCCTGTCGTTAAAAGTGTTAATTAGAACATTAGTTATCTTTTATGATTAAGTGTTGCCCACCCCAACTTGTTGCTTTAATTGTGCAGGGCTATAAATAATTGCGTATGTAACGTCCTTGCAGTGTGGCGCTTTCGAGCACGCGACCGCTGTTGAGTTTTGGTTTCGATTTCGTATTTTCGCGCTACCCAAATCCGGGAGGGTAAAAGTGATGATAAAACGCTCTCTCGCTGATTTACCGTTGAGCCAAATATGGTCGCACGACTTTTTCTTTCCCACTGAATGTTCAATATCTACCCCAGAATATCTCGCACCCCACGTGGCTACATGTTTTTAACATCATAAAACCACAGGTTATGGAGCCCAGACACGCTATCGACTGCGCAAAGGTATTTGTGAATAGATTTCCCCGTGGAGAAGGCCCGGGAAGACGAACACTGAGTGCGGGAAGAGAGGCCATTTTCGCAACGACGAAGACAACGGAAATCCAGGAGCGCACAAGAGATAAGTTTCGAGATCAACGATCGTAAACAAATAGTAGCCAACTAAGACCTTTACGAACTTTTGAAACGTAATCTAGACAATCCTTCGACATGGCAGGAATTTCAGACGATTACAAAATTCCGAAATTAAACCAAGATAATTACCATGCCTGGAAAATTAAAGCGCGCGCAGCGCTAGTGCAACGAAATATATGGGAAGCCGTTGAGCCGGGCTTCGGCGCCGCCATGTCTACAGACGAAAGGAAAACGAATGAAAAAGCATTGACGTTCCTATTTTTAATTGTAGAAGACAGTTATCTTGACGACATAGGAGAGTGTAATCGTGCAAAAGATGCATGGGAAAATCTAGAAGAGATCCATTGCAAGTACGGACTATTGCATATCGTCCAACTAATGCGAGATTTCTTTAATGTGAACATGAAATCAGGCGAGTGCATGACAGAGTACCTAGGACGTATTATGGATATTCATAGAAAATTATCCGTATGCAATTACAATTTCAACGATCGCGAAATTGCCTTGGTCATGCTGATGGGACTACCAAAAAGCTATGAGGCCCTCATACTTAACTTGGAGCACCAGGAGTCCGATCTCACAACCAAGACGGTGAAGGCAAAACTCCTATTAGAAGAAAAACGTATGTCCAGGAAAAATGAAGAAAACGAGAAAGATGAAATGAGGGCACTCTTAACTAAAGGGAAGCAACCCCATAAGTCGTATCCCAAGAAAAGGGACGACGAAAACAAGAAGAAAGATGACGAAGGTCACTCAGAGAGGGGAAGACGATCAGTAAAATGTTTTTGCTGCGGAAAATTTGGACACATTGCTAGAGAATGTAGGTTCAGGGAGGAGAACCAAGAGCATGAGATGAAGAAACCACCCACGAAGAAAAACGAAGAAGATCGGCCTACAGAAAAAGCAAACTCAACGAGGCTCATAGGCCTACCAAATGTTGCAAAAGCATTACGTACAGCTGAAAGTATTGAACAGTCAACACGATCATGGTATCTGGATAGTGCAGCTACAGACCATATGTCATCACAAAGAAATAAATTGTTTAACTTTGTCGAGAAGAAGTCCAGAGTCGAAGTAGCTAACCAACAAACCATGCAAGTGTTAGGCATAGAAGTTGACTTAACTCTTGTTGATGCAAATGGTGGTCGTGACATCAAGCTGAGCAAAGTACTGTATGTTCCAGACTTGGATGGAAACTTGTTGTCGGTCGGTAGGATAGAAGAATTAGGCCTACAAGTCAACTTTCAAGACGGTGTTGCCACAGTCATTGACAACAACGACGGTTCAATCATCTTAACAGCTCGGAGGGAAAATAGACTGTATCGAGTAGATGAAGCTGGCCCAATAGCCTATATCGCTAAACGCAAAACTGAAGCACTGGCATCAGAGATTGGGACATCTCCACAAAGCCGCAGTCAAACAACTGACAGAAGAAAATGAACTATGTGATATCCTAGGCGGGGACACACCTTAGCCCAGCGTGGGCACCAATGGTAATAAACACACGGACTACCAGAGTGTAGGCTACAGCTGATAAGACAGCGAACTTCCTGTTTACTTCTCTTTAAATACAATTATAACAGGAAGTCATGTGATGCAACTTAATACAATATATAATTATGGAAGAGCCTATTAGTAGTTAAAGGGGTATCTTGGTAGGGTTAACATATTGACATGAAATTGATGGCTGCCATTGTGGAGCACACAAGTGACGACTCCACAATGCAGCGAGCGAAAAAAAAAAACAGAAAAAAAAATAATCTAAGCCTAGCTGGAAATAAAATCATGATTACGAAGGCAAGATGTATTTTTTAGTGCACTACCTATTTTTAAAGAAAGATACATAATTTTTCGCTTTCGAGGAAAAACTAAACACTATTTTTGAAAGCTGTTTTACAAAAATAAAGAACTGAAGATGTACATGATTAAGCAAAAAATTAAACATTAATAAACTGGCTGAAAACTTGCCAGTTTTAAATTTTTGTTTTGCTTTCTGGAGCAATTTTACAATAAATTTTAATGTTGTTTTAATTTTCGTAGCCTTTTTTGGTTAATTTTCTTTTTGCAGCAACCATTTCTGCAGCTGAAACGCTACAGCGTTGCTGTGGACAAACATCTGGATTAGGCTTCACCGGAGTGGGAATTGCGGCTCCAAGCAATTTTTGTTCCGATGTCGGAAGTATTTATGTACATGAAAAGACAAAAAAGATACAAAGAGGATAAAATCGTGAAATCAATTTTTCACACGAACAACAAAATACACTTACATTTTTACCTAATTTTAAAGGTGGACATTTTTTAAATTAACAGAGCCGATTCTCTGCACGAACAACTAGGGGACAAAACGTTTTAGCGTTACTCGCTACAGTTTAAAAAGAACTATCATTTAATTCACATATAACGGATTACAACAAAAAAAAACGAAGAAGTTGTAGCCAAATGGTAATTTTGCAAAAAAAAACTACAAATTGAGCTTGTCTGGAGCTCTACGCAGTCTCTTTGAACGTTGAGCATTTTGAAGCTGCGCTGCAATGTCAACCTGTGTTGGTGATAGCACAACTTTGCGTTTATTGGGATTCGGTTTCGCCTTTTTGTTAGCATGACCTGGCTTCGGTGGTGATTGCTTAGTGGATGGTGACGTAATAATCGATGGAGATTGCGACCTTTCTGGCTTAGAATTTCCTTCAAGAGGGGCGCTGGTAGTAGCCAAAGGTGATTGGTTATTTACGTTAGCAGACTCATCCACTTCGTGTGTGTGGGGTAATTTCGCTGGAGATTTCCTGCCACCTGGTGACTTGCGATGTAAATTCTCAGGTGATTTTTCAAGCTGTTGGATTGGTTGAATTTTTCCCTCAGTAACAGAAATTGACTTTCTGGATTGGCCGAGCGATCGACGCTCAGGAACTACGTCAGCGAAACTTGGCTTTTCACGTTGTTTGCCGCCAAAAGACATGCGTTTGAAATTTGAGTGATGTTGCTTATTATTATTCACGAAAGAATTACTGCTTTTCGCCGTCGAAACAAGTGCGTTTGGAGGCTGTTCTGGATAATCATTTTCCGCGGTATGTAACCTTAGCTGTTCACGATGTTTGCGAATCTTATTACCATTAGTATCAACGATAGTATAGGACTGATTTTCACATTTTTGGTTAACCATACCGACTGACCATAGCCTATCATTTGTCGTTGAAAAGTCACGATACCAAACCTTTTCACCTATTTGATACGTTTTCAACTCACGATGGTGGGTGCTCTGTACTTGTTTTAATTGTTTACGGCGTACGGCTGCAATAGGGTCAGGGAACAATAAATCCAGCCGAGACTTTAATTCTCGGTTAAAATATAATTTTCCGGGTGTTGCTTGCGTGGTAGCGGAGATAGTGATTCGTGCTGATAACAAGTAAGAATTTATACTCTCTTGAATAGTAGACCCCTGTCGCCGCGCGGCCTTGTAGACTCTCTTGAAATTACGGACGTATACCTCAGCCAAACCGTTGGTCCAAGGCGCAAAACTTGGCCCGGTCATGTGCCTAATTCCGTTGGATTTTAACCAATTTTGGAATTCTGCGGACAAAAATTGGGCAGCATTGTCGGTAACTAAGCTGTCCATTAAACCATACAAAGCTATACGATTGTTTAAAACGTCAATGACACGCGCGGACGTTGTTGACTTCATTTTATGCACAAAAGGAATTTTTGAATGTGCGTCTACAAGAATGAAAAACATGTAATTGTCCATCGGGCCCAAAAAATCAGCGTGTAAGCGATTGTTTGGTTTTAGTGGATATTCCCACGTATGCTTAGGACCTGACGTTTGAGTATCTTTATACTCTTGACAATTTTGGCATGATTTGACTTTATTTTCAATGTCGGAGTCAATCTTAGGCCACCAGACTTTTTGTCTAGCTAAACTTTTCAATTTAACTATGCCTAAGTGAGCACTATGTAGATCTTTCAAGATTTGTCTCCGCAAGGCCGTCGGCACCAGGACTCTATACCCCCAAAATAAGGTTTCGTTTTCGACAGAGATTTCAGCACGACGTGTGAAGTACGGTAACAGATCGGGAATTTCGCATTTGTCAGGCCAACCATGGTTCACATAACGATAAACTTTTGAAAGGATTTTATCACGTTTACTTTCAAGAACGAGTGTCTCGTTTAAAACTGGAAGATTAGAAATAGTTTCTAAAGCAAGAATATTGTACTGCTCTTCTGCTTTCTCGAATTCCTCGGTATTTGGGAGGGGAAGGCGCGATAAAGCGTCTGCCGTTAAATTAAGTTTACCGGGAATGTGTTCGAATTCGTAATCGTAAGCATTAAGCATCACTGCCCAACGCTGAACCCTGGCGGCTGCCATCTGCGGTATTCCTTTTTTAGGGCCAAAAATCCAAACTAAAGCCTTCTGATCAGACTGCAGTATGAATCGCTGACCATAAACGTATTCATGAAACCGTTTCACTCCCCAAGCCACGCTGAGCGCTTCCCGGTCAAAATGCGAGTAGCCTCTTTCCGCTTGAGTGAGTTTACGTGAAGCGAAAGCTATCGGCCGTGATTCACCGTTTTTCATGACATGCATCAGGCACGCGCCAATTCCGTAGGGTGAGCCGTCACAAACGAGCTTGAGCTTTAATTTCGGATCGTAATGAACCAGAACTTTTGATTTAAGAAATAATTCTTTCACTTTACTCACGGCTCGGTCGCATTCTGCCCCCCAAACCCACTTCACACTTGGGCTTAACAAACGTGTTACTGGTGACAGAATATGAGCGAGATTCGGTAGATATTTTGAGTAATGGTTTACAAAACCCAGAAAGCTCTGTAGCTCTTGAATACATGTTGGGTTAGGAGCGTTTGTGACTGCTTCGATAACCTCAGGGAGTGTATGCAGGCCTTCTGCATTTATCATGTGGCCTAAATATTTTAATTCAGGCCGCGACAGTTTGCACTTCTCGATCCTAAGTTTGGCTCCTGCATCTTGTAAAGCATTTAACAGTTTATTTAACGATTCGTCATGCTCACCCCCCTTCCCGCTCACCAGGATATCATCATAAAACGGGAGACATTTGGGGATTTTACTGGTGACTTGAGTCATTACCCTCTGGAAAATTCCAGGACTGGACGCCAGGCCCAGGGGTACGCGAAGCCATCTAAACAAACCCAGGGGTGTATTTATTGTCAAAGCTTCTTGTGACTCTTTGTCGAGTTCAATTTGCAGAAATGCATCCTTAAGATCGATAAGGGAAAAAGTGTCACTGCCTGCTAATTCACTGAATAATTCTGCGGCCGTGGGAACTGGATAGTGGTCGACTTCGAGTTGAGGGTTCACGGTGGTTTTATAATCACCAATCACTCGGATTTGACCATCCGCTTTGTGAACTATGACGATCGGCGTAGACCACTGAGAAGTTTCCACAGGCTCTAGAATTCCAAGGCCAACCAATCTACGAATTTCTTGGTTAACCTTTTCTTTGAGTGCTAACGGAACCGGTCTTACACGACTGTACACAGGCTTGGCATCAGGTTTTAAATGAATTTTGGCTTTAAAATTCTTAAACTTACCCATGCCTTCAGAAAATAGCTCCGGGAAACCCTTCACTATTTCGGAAGTGTCAACTGGCGTAATGCTAGTTTTAATTTTCTTAACACTTTTCTTAGGTTTCACTTTCGTTTGTAGGTCGTAAAAAGGATGGAAATTAACTCGAAAAATAGAAAGCCAATCCTTTCCCATTAATGCAGGTTTATATAATTTTGAAACTAAAGCATCCAAATGTTCGATTTGACCTTGCACTTCAACCTTCAGACTTACAGTGTAAATCGTGTTCTCAATTCCGTCAGTGTATGAGTGTATCGAGTACGGACTGAGTTTTAAAGGATAGTCCGCAAAATATTTTTGATGCCACTCAATAGGGATAATGGATGCATCTGCCCCGGAATCAAGTTCCATTTCTAGCTTGACACCATTTAGGCAGACTGGCATTTTCCATTTATGGATTTTCATAGAATTAACTACTACTATTATTTTGTTGGTTTGTAGGGGAATTGAAATCTGGTCCGCAGCCTGACTCAGTCCAAGAGTATTATTTTTCAGTACAAGATAGTCGTTGTCTGAATCGTCATCAGACCCGGAACCAGACTCTGAATTTTCGGCTTCAACATCCTGGTCTTCTTCATTATCACTTTCGCTATCGCGTTCGAGTTTGTTGACGCGTTTTTTGTAGCTATACTTTTGTTTTGTGTTCGGCCTAGCCTTAAAATTTGTGCTAGAACTTGCTTTAGGGTGGTCGAGTGATTTTAAAGTTCTATTCGAATGACTAGCTTTTCGACACACGGCTTTTAAATGGCCGACAGTGTGGCAACGGCCACAAGTATAGTCTCGATATTTACAACGTGTTTTCACGTGGCCATTTTTGCCGCAACAATAGCAAATGAAATCCTTAGTGGATTTAGGCCTACTTGATGTTTTGCCCGATTTTTTAGCTACGTAGTTAACAGCTTTAGCATGGCTTCTCAAAACGCTTTGGTCTGTTTCAGCAGATTCTAAGGATAAAGCTAAGGATGTTGTAGCCTTTAAATACAGAGTCTGCTTCAACAACTCGCGTTGAATGACTTCTGATTGGATCAGAGATTGGGACATCTCCACAAAGCCGCAGTCAAACAACTGACAGAAGAAAATGAACTAGTTGTGGGGATCGGAGAAAATGAAGATGATCGTTTCTGCGAGACCTGTATGAAGGGGAAACTCCAGCGATTGCCATTCCCTAAAGAGAGAGAAAAGGCAACAACGAAGCCTCTGGAGATCATCCATTCAGACGTCATAGGAAAGATAACCCCATCATCAAAAGGGGGAGCGAACTATCTTGTAACCTTCATAGATGACCATACTAGATTCGCCAAAATCTACACAATGAGGAAGAAGTCGGAAGTCTTTGAAAAATTCCTCGAATACAAAGCCGAAGTAGAAAACCAGCACGATGAGAAGATAAAAGCCATACATTCAGATAGTGGCGGAGAGTATCTTAGTAATGAATTCAGCCATTACTTACAAGAACATGGAATAATTCGACAACGAACTGTTCCGGGAAACCCACAACTAAATGGTGTTTCGGAACGATTTAACCGGACGCTGCTCGACATGGTAAGATGTTTTTTGATACAGTCGGGCCTGCCGAAGAACCAATGGGCAGAGGCAGCCAACACAGCCTGCAAGGTCCGAAATTTGTGCCCATCGAGAGCGCTAAAAGGGAAAAGCCCCATGTCTTTATGGAACGATAAACAAAACGACGTCAGCCACCTCAAGGTGTTCGGGTGCCGGGCATGGGCAGTCACTGGGAAACATGTAGCAAAGACGAAACTCGACTCAAGATCCAAAGAGACAATCTTCATCGGGTATCCGGACGGCATTAAAGGGTACAAGCTGTGGGACTACGAAGAAGACAAAATACTGGTCAGCCGGGACGTTAAATTTGAAGAAGAGGTGTTCCCATACAAAGAAAAACAAATCAATAACAAAAGCAAGGACACAGAAGTTATGACCTTTGAGGTTATCTCAGACGAAGGGCAACCAGCTTTGAATTTAGCACAAGCTGAGGATGCAGCTGCACACGAGACCCCTCAAGAAAACGAATTCCAGTTACTAGCTCAAGGCAGTACCCGAGACGAGACACCAGGGGAAGCATCAATGAATGAAGACGGATTCTTTGATCTAGACGAAGGAAGATATGACGTCGATCGGCCCACCCAACCACTACCTGAGGCGAAACCAACGGTAATCCGTTCACAAAGACAAGCTGCAAAGAGAGACTTCAGAATGAAGTGCAATGCCGTGAAGTCATCTGACGAGGACCGAGCAGTGCCACAAACATTGGAAGAAGCCCTAAACAGCACCGAGTCTGGAGAATGGAAACGGGCCATGCAAGACGAGATGATTAATCACAAGGAGAATCATACATGGACCTTAGTTCCCAGACTAGTAGGGACAAAACTCATCAAGCCGAAATGGGTATACAAGAAAAAGTTTGATCAAGATGGGAAACTCGAGCGTTACCGAGCGCGGTTGGTAGCTCAAGGTTTCATGCAAAGGGAAGGTCTTGACTACAAGGAAACTTTCTCGCCAGTAATAAAACTGAAGACTGTCAGAACACTCGTGGCGCTAGCCTTAGAACTTGGATGGGAAATCCACCAAATGGATTTTACAGCAGCCTATCTGAACGGTACCCTGAAAGAAGAAATCTTCATGGAGCAGCCATTACCATTCAGAGACAAAAATAAGGAAGACTATGTGTGTAAACTAGAGCGAGCGCTCTATGGTTTACACCAGTCCGGAAGAGAATGGAACGAATGCCTGGACACCTTCCTCAAGGAAATAGGCCTAAATGAATCCATCGCAGACCCGTGTGTCTACTACAACATGGCAGAAAGCTTGATAGTAGGCATATATGTGGATGATGACCTCATCATAGTGAAGAATCCTGAAGTGCTAAAGAAATTCAAGGAGAAGATCAACTCCAGATTTAAAGCTAGAGATCTGGGGAAGGCAAAGGAAATCCTTTCCATTAAAATTGAGATGCAGCCAGATGGATCCATCTACCTCGGACAAGAAGCCTACGCCAGGGAGATACTTGAGAAGTTTGGCACGCGAAACGTGAAGCCGGTGTCTACACCACTAGACCTTGGCATGAAGTTCGCCAAGAGAAGCGAAGACGAGAGTACTGGGGAAACGGATGATATTCCTTACCGAGAAGCGATCGGCAGTCTGTTATATCTGGCAAATGGAACAAGGCCAGACTTGGCCTACGTGACGTAATACATGAGTCAATTTTGTGAAAAGCCGACCGAAGAACATTGGCGAGGAGTTAGGCACATAATGAGATACTTACAAAAGACTGTAGATATGCGCCTACACTACCAAAAGACTGGAGAGACAGTGAAGTTCTACTCCGATTTTGACTGGGGGTCAGATATCACTGACAGAAAATCTTACAGTGGCTACACGAGCATTTTGGCCGGTGCAGCCATATCTTGGAGGAGTAAGAAACAAGAGGCCACAGCCCTATCAAAAGTTGAGGCCGAATACCTTGCTATGGGGCATGCTGTGAAGGAGGTGTTGTGGACCAAAAACCTACTCAATGAGTTGAGTGTTGGACACTATGAGCGATCCAACACCAGTGTTAGTGGACAACCAAGGAGAATATGTTTAGCCAAAAACAAGTTGACATCGGAGAGAAGCAAACATATTGACCTAAAGTGCCATTTCCTCAGGAACTTAGTAAAAAAAAAGGTGCTCACTTTTGAGTATGTCCCCACCAGCGAAAACGTGGCTGATGTGTTCACCAAAGTGTTGCCGAAGAGAAAGGCGAACGGGCACTTTCGCACCATAAGCCTAGTGGCAAATGGACTTTGAATGGACTGTGTTTGTGCGCAGAAAATTTAAATGGTGCATTGACTCTAAATGGACTGTTTAAGTGTGGATGGACTCTTTTTTTTTTAGAAGAAGAAAAAAAAAGGAAAGGGGGGAAGATTGGGGAACCCAACAAGGGGAAGTGTCGTTAAAAGTGTTAATTAGAACATTAGTTATCTTTTATGATTAAGTGTTGGCCACCCCAACTTGTTGCTTTAATTGTGCAGGGCTATAAATAATTGCGTATGTAACGTCCTTGCAGTGTGGCGCTTTCGAGCACGCGACCGCTGTTGAGTTTTGGTTTCGATTTCGTATTTTCGCGCTACCCAAATCCAGGAGTGTAAAGGTGATAATAAAACGCTCTCTCGCTGATTTACCAATGAGCCAAAAATGGTCGCACGACTTTTTCTTTCCCACTGAATGTTCAATATCTACCCAAGAATATCTCGCACCCTACGTGGCTACATGTTTTTAACATCATAAAACCACATACCCAAATTGAGATCGATTTTGAAGCTTGAATACACTATTCGAACCAGTTTTCGATTAGTGCTACTGCAAAGTCAGTAGCTCAAATAGTTTTTTAATTATTTAGCAAAAACTTAAATATAACCAAAAATAGACCCTAAAAATTTGTTGGAATCCACCTATTTCAAAAAAATTATGATTCTGAATCAGCATTGGCTGTGCTAAGGTATTATCTTTCTAGGCACACGCTAGTGTGTCGCTGCCAAGTAACAGTAGATCAGCCCATTGTAGACATCCGATTGTTAAAAAATGGATTGTTAATGATAAAAAGGTGGCCTCACTAGCAGACATGTCTGTTAACTGTAAGCAACTAAAAGCATATTTTGGCATGTTGAGGATAAATCCCAATGCGACACAAATCTTTCAAATTGTGGTAAATGTGAGAGGAAAGTGCAGGGATAAAGAAAAAAATGAAAGTTAAAGGCCGAGTGTCAATAACGCTGTTTTTATGTTACTGACTAGCTAGCTAGTAACGCTGGCCCCATGTTAAATCCCATAGACTCCATAGAATCCATGGCTAGCGCAAAATTGAGAAGGCCTATGAAGCTGAACTTTTGCACACGGATGCATGGTGATCTGAGCATGGTCCTTTTGGGGGTTGTAAGGGTCAGGACAAATGCGTGGGAGGGTTTTGAAATTTGCCACCAGCGAATTTAAATTTTATTTCTTTTCCAAGTTGCAACCAGAGATTTTAAGCAACAATGGTTTAAACAATCAAGACTGGTCCTTAGATTTATTGTAAATGCCTGGACGAACTAAAAACTGAACTGTAGCCTAACCGAAAGGACAAAATAAAGAAACATTAATGTTGCCGTGGATTACTTAAGAATAAAGGGATGTTAGATGATGGTTACGCAACAATACGAGCATCCACGAGCTAATGGGAGTTGTTCTTAATAACCCAAAAATAAAATGCTTCAGCATTTGCTGTTTTAGTAACAGCGACCTTCGGGGGTTTCTGCATGACTACATATGAAGAAAATCTTGAAAAATTAAGGGGAAGGTGCAGGGATAAACAAAACAACTGAAGCGGATGTGCTAATTGAGTGAGCGAAGCGAACGAAATCAGCGACTGTTAGCCAGTGTGTGCAAAAATGGGATTGAAGCAACTTAAACAGACAGTGTAACCTTATGTACGTTCACAGTCCTATGAAAGTTGTGACATCCATCCAAAACCAGAGAAAAACCCGCTAAGTTTCCAAAAACGGTCGGCCTTTGAAGGTAGTGATATCATTCAACCAGGGAAAGGCCGCCAAGTTAATCGCACCCAATATTACTTTAGGCGTTAAATGAAAGCTTGAAGATTGCTACAGTGAGTAGCAATCTTCAAGTTTTCATTTAACTTTCGAACTATTAGTCGGTGCGATTAGCTTGGCTAATAGGAGTGACCTTAGCGACCTTTCCCTGGTTGAATGATATCACTACCTTCTAAGGCCGACCGTTTTTGGAAACTTGGCGGGTTTTTCTACCAGTTTGGTTTTGGGTGGATATATTGGTAACAGAGGCACTGTCAGAATCTTGGGTGAAAGTCCGCCTTTTAATCGTGTCCGTTTATTTTGGTTGAATTTGTGAGGCCATAACCACAATTCACCTTATACTCAAGCCGCCTTACCATTCCATATCCCTGTACCAATCAATGGTAGCAGCTATGTGTAGGCATCAAGTATCAAAACGCGTGGTCAAAATAAGAAATTCCGATCACAAAGCTGCTATTCAACAGTTCGATTTAAATAATGGTCTGGCAGTACACCACGTTGACACCGAACATATAACCCCGATTTCGATAATACCAAAATTTTATTTTTCGAAAAGAAATTGTATCCTATGCTTGCACTCGAACTTGACTAAGCTCTTGCAATAGACACACAAAATCCACCACTATGCAATCTACTAAAGGTGTCTTCGGCCAAATCAAGGCTCTCCTTCCTGTCACCCACAAAACCATAGCAGCACGAAGCACCAAAACCGGCCCAATCACAACAGAGGCAATAAGCAATAAAACTTCAAAAACCAAATGAACACTGCAGGCTTGAAGAAGCTTAGATGTAGTCCAAGTGTGTGTTCCTAATGTTGTGTAAATAGTGTAAATATGTTTTGGCCTGAAGAAGTTCCGTGATTTAGATTGAAAATTCGCCAACGTCCATCAAAAACAGTTGAGTGAGCTCACATTTTTACCTCTAAACATGAAACCTCAACGTAAAATGCCGATTTTTAATAAGTATCAACCTCACTCAAGCATTGCAACTGATTTCAAGCTTGAATTCTGTTGCTGTACTAAATTCCTCACTGTTCTGCATGACTACCACTAGAGAAAATAATGCTGAAAAGTCAAATGGTTAATGTCTACGATAGCCAAATAATCTGACTATAGCCCGCCTAACCAGTTTTTCCACGAGATGCTTCAGAGCTGTCCGTCTACGATATACAGTGCAGGTGTGGTGGGATTTTGTTTCTCTTTTTTTGGGGGGGATGTGTTCCTGACATGCAATTTGTCGTGCACCTCCCGATTTCATTTTTTGTTTTATAGTATGCTTCTTTTATAACAAACAACCTAAATGCCAACCCAAGCCCCAAAAAATGGTTCTTTGTGCAGGTTTCTTAATACAGAAGGTTCATTTACACTGAGTGAAGTTCCTTATAAATAGTGCAAAAACCTGGTAAATGATATTGAACAACAGTATAGCTACTTTGTGATTGTACTGTACTGTACAGTACCAGCATTGTGCATAAACTGTTGTTTTACATTGTTCAGTGAAAAATATTTTGGGTTGAGGTTCTTCTTGGTCGACCCAATTTTTTTGCAAATTAGTTCCTTATAAAGGTAGTTTTTAGTATGTGAAAAGACCTTTACAGCACTGAAAAAAGACTTTGTGGACCTGTTCCTTTGCAGAGGTTCTTTGTACAGAGGTGTTTTCACCATACAAACAGAAGGTGGCCAACCAAATTGTTTAAAAATGATTTTATACAGAACAGCTCCTCATTTGGAGGTTCGTGTTATTTACGATTTACAGAGGCATAACTTCAAAATTGGGGTCTGGAGATGGCTGTGCAGTGGAGGGTTCCCCTCCCCCCCCCCCTCATAAAAAATTAGTTATTGCCACACAAGGTGAGAGGCCATTGGGGGGCCCTTTCGTTAAAAAAAGATAGGCAGGTATGCCACACAAGGCATGAGCCCGGTCACCCCTCCCCCTTCATAAAAATGTTTTTGCCATTTCATTAAAAAAATAAAAAATTATTTGCACCACAAGACGCAACTTTTTCACGAAACTACAGTAGAACCTCGATTATCCAAACTCCGATTATCCAAACACCCCGATTATCGGAACTCCCATTTTTTTAAAATATTTAGAGATATGCCGTTTTTTAGAGAAGGAATACGCATTGACTTTGCTTTATTTATGTTTCTCGAGGCATTTCATGCAAAATTTTCTTTTCAGTAATCGTGTACACTAAACCACCAACACTAAAACTGAGTACAGAAAAAAGTTTTCCTCTTTTGCATGTAAATTGGATTATCCGAATTTTCGATTATCCGAACACCCTTCGGTTCCAATTAGTTCGGATAATCGAGGTTCTACTGTATATCAGTAACTTTGTCATATTTTGTGGTTAGCTGCCTCCTCTGCCTCATTGTAGTTACACTACTGACGATTTAACTTTTATCTGAATGTTCAATATCAGCTGGCGAACCTTTATAGTGGATTTTGGACGATTTGGATGTCATTTATGGTGAAGTGGTCTTGTGTGGTTAACCTAACCACACACCTCGACACGAATCCACTCCTCCAAGGACACTCATTCAGTTTGCCACAAGTGTAGGATGTTCCAACGAGGTTAGCAGAAAATTGGCTTCTAACAAGGAAGAGGGGAGAAAAGTGTGATCGGAGAATGGCAACTAACAAAAAGGTAGGGTACCGCAGAGGTGGCTGAGAAATTCTAAGGCCTGTTTATAAGTTTATTTTGTCCGGTGCTTGAGACAACAGCTTGAGACAACAGCAACTTGCCAGTTGAGGATGTGGCCATAGCGACTAAGGCGCTATGCAAGTGATCTGGGGGCGAACTGGGTAGCTGGTTCGAATCCGGGTCATGCCACTCCGACGAAACAGAAGTGCATAAAGGTGACTTACTGAACTACGTTATTTCTTGTGTACGATTTTCGCTGTTGGCTTAATTTCCAATTTTCCTTAGTATTATTTCCAGCAATTTATGTCTATTTATTGCACATTTATTAACGCTATTTTTCTAAAAATAAGAAAAGCCTTCAGTGTACTTACTCTGACAAATGCGCCATCTTCGGGTTTCTCTTCTTTCTCAGTTTCCTCCATTTCAACTTGAAACTGAAACCCGAGCTGGTCAATTGGAACGCCATATTTGCGAGCAAAATTTTGGCACACACCTAGGTTATTAAACCGGAGGAAAAAAACAAACTATTCAGTATTTTACCTATTAGTCATCTTCGACTGTTAATCGAGTGATGCACATGCTAGCAGAAAGAGCAGTTCTTTACAGGCTAGTTTTCTTTTGGTAAAAAAAAAAAAAAGTGGAAAAATTTGAAAACGGGGAAGAAATTGAAAACATTCAAGAAAATAGGGCTTAAACAAAGGAATTATTGTTGTAGCTTATGAAAAAAAACACAATTGGGTAGCGACTACCTATTTGCACGCGGTCTTCTGTACACTTCTGCCACTTTTGGAAGACTTCCGCTTATACTTTTGGCTGTATTTTTCTATTCCTTTTAACTAATTTTTGGACACTGAATCTAAATGGTGAAAACCAATTTTTCTCTATCTGGTACCATTCCGGAGTTGAAAAAGGGGACGGACGGACAAAGTCGTAGCTATAGTCTTCCCAGCTTTCACTGCACAGAAGAATCAAAAGTGTGCTTTAATGCAAAGAACTGAAATACTGACGTACCTATGATGACACACGCTGTAAAAGCAAGTGGAAGCAACCCCCTGAGCATCTGGCTGTACAGCGCATCAGTCTCCTCCTTTCAATATTTTCCACTCAATTTAGTACACAAGTTTTATTGAACTTGCCACTTGGTGAACGATGTGTCCGAGCATTTATTAATTTCCAATTTGACACAACATATGGAGATTTGTACTTGAGCTGGAATCGTGATTTTCATTTTTGGCTTGTTCTTGGCAAGACACGTTTCTACTATGCTCTCTACACATCAAACTGTTTGTGCTATAATGCTGGTTCTTGGCTCATTTTGCAGGTATTACTCTGTAGATGTGCCCTTTCCATAAGGCCTTTTCCAATTGGTCAAATGGTTCAGGGGTTAGGAGCTCTAAATGACCAGATAGATTGTCTAACATTGTTATTATTCAACAATGCCAATCAACAAACACCAGCTGCAAGATGTAGACTAAAGATTAAAGGGTTTGTTTTTATTGGTTTGTTCAAACTGTAATTGAAAACCAAAAACGACGTTTGATGCTTAAGGCATGGTTTAACTAGTCCCAAGTTAAAACAGCACAGAACACAAATAACCTTTCCTGTAAGGTTTCAGATATGGCAGTGTTGTTGTGCTGTTTGGTCCATGTGAAACATTACTGTTGTATCCAACCATTATACATTTAAATACTATTAAAGCTAGAGCCAGAATATCACAACTTTTCATACCAAAACAAAGGAAGAATAATGTAAGGCTATCAAGCACTTTTCCAGGCAAGGAATTTCATTATTACTTTCAAGAACATTTCCAGGTTTTCAAGGACTTGCGCGACCCTTCAAATACCTCTAGAGCTAAACCACAATAAGACTTAGTTTTTTAACATTTTCCAGTGATGTCGCTAAGTAGAATGCACATTTTCTACCCAAAGTAGAATGCGCCAATCATTAGCTGATCTACGGTCTCCAAGTTAAAATGGTAAAAACATTTGAATACAGGAATAAGGTTTTACATGGACTAAACAGTACAGCAACAGTGCAGTATCTGAAACCTTACAGGAAAGTTTATTTGTGTTTCTTTGCTGTTTTGACTTTGGACCATTTAAACCTTACCTTACGCATCAAACGAGTTCGTTTTTGTTTTGTAATCATACGGCAACAGCCGTGTATATATATGATTGAAGTCCTCTTTCCAGCAAAACTAAAACTATTAATATCTCCATTCCTATTCAATGTATTTCGACCAAACTTGGCCAGATAGTAGATAGGTTAGGAAGGTATATTTACACCAAAAATTACGCTATATTCTGCACAAGAGTAAAAGTAGGGAGCCGCACGTAAATTTGAAAACTGTTCACTACTTGTTCTTGTCTTGTGTGACACAGTTTCAGAAAATACTACTGCACCTACCTAAAATCTGAAACATTATCTAAGCCAGAAAGTTCCTTGGCCTTCAACCACACAGAGACCTTTTTTCCGATTGGCCGAGCCATCCAGAGTTACGGGACCCTGAACGATCATTTTGATTGTTTTACACTGTTTTAACCAATGTAATTATGGAACAATGCGACTCAGCAAATCCCTGATCCATTCTTCGTGCACATGTTATGTCTTTGCTAAATATTTGAGTGTTGATGGGTAAAATGATAGAATCCGTGTTTCAGCTAAAAGCAAGTTTTAAACCAAACTAAGCTACTGTAGTATCCAGATTCCATATATGTAGCACAGTGGTGTATTGGTGGCCACCAGGTGGTATAATAAAGTCGGAGTATAGCAATGGCAGTAGGCCAAGTACTCGAGTGTAGTGCTCAGTCATTTACCCCTAGTGTAATGCAACAATAACAACACTACATTGGCAACGAGGATACAAACCGTTCCCACGATGTCTTGAATCGCAAATCTACCCGCCCCAGCACCATTTCAAACTGGAGGGACAGACCAAGCAACTCGATGGCGCGAAGCCTTCAAAATGTATTTGGAAGCCATCGACGTTACAGAATCGGCCCGTCAAAAAGCACTAATCCTCCACATCAGCGGACCAGAAATACAACGCATCGCAAAACATTTGCCGGACCAACCT
>JAHWFP010192969.1:0-12686 GCA_023313725.1 Lithobius niger
AAAAAAAAAGAAGAATGGGTGAATTTGTATTGAATTTGGGTGGGAATATGCTCTTTAAAATAAATTATTCCACCTCCCTCGTTCAAATCAATCATTTTTTGGTAACTGGAGGGAAATACATCATTCAAGAGGGGCAAGGTTTCTCAATTTCATTGAAAGAATGGTCTAAAATTGAACCAATGTTGGCCTCTTTTGAGGAAGACGCGTTAATAAATATAGCAGGCGTGCCAACTTTGTTGTATTATTCGAAAGAAGCGCTCATAACTCTTTCTGACGAATTTATTTTCTTTTCCGAAAATGGTTTGATTACGTTAAGCCCTCACCAGTTAAAAATATTAAAAGAAAACGTAGACCTTGATTTTGGTTAGAACACTTTACTGTCGATTTCGCACAAAAATAATTCCTTTCATTCTGTTTTTCTTTCTTTTAGTGATATTTTGCGTTTGTGTATGGCGAATCCTTTATTACCAATCAAACCTAAACATTCAGTTCATCTTGGTCAAAACTTTTTTGTCCAAGTATCTGAATTCAATAATAGCCTTAAAGTCCATTTGCGTCGATACACTCAGAATCCTGTAGGCTACACAGCAACTCAATAGGGAATTTCATTAAGCCCCGAGGATTTTTATAACATCAGTGTCCTATTCGAAAGTTGGGTTCCAATAACGGAACAAGAAAATCCTCAAGCAATTTTGATCGACACGCCAAAGGGCACCGTCACGTGTTATTATTCACATGCGTTGAATAGAAATATCATCAACTTTGCCAATGTGTATCGAAAATCGATCGATCTAAACGTTGATCAGTTCAAAGTCCTAACCGAAAGTATAGACCAGATTCACGAATGGATCAGAATGTTGAGCAGCCAACAGTAAATATGTTTAACAGAAAACTAGACTATATCGTGACGTGTAATGCTGTTACTATTCACGGGCTGTATTATATTAAAGAAATTTCGATTGTGGGTCGTGACCTTAAACAACATTTTATTGTCAAAATTCCTAAATCTGTTTCAGATTCCGACTTTACTGAGAAAGAAAAAAAAAACTATTAGTTACTGTGAAAGGTTCATCTTTCAACAAGAACTCAAAAACGAGCCATTAGACAGTCCTCTTTTTATTATCACCAACGAAATAAAACGGTTACAAGGCCTAAGTCCCGGAACCACATTTTTCGTTAAAGGTTATAATAAATTAAAAGAATATTTGGAAAAAAAATGCATCGTCACGACTGAAAATCTACCCACTGACACGCCATTGGCTCCATCATATTGCGAGATGGAGCGATACAATTTTTGCCCGAATCATGTAGCTGCAGCCTGTAGTTTCTTTAAGGCAAAATTTTATTTCAAATTTATGTCCCGAAGCTAAATTTCCCACCCATATAAAATACCTTTCACCTTCCACCCCACCATCACAACGCACAGCACTCACCATGGACCAACACGTCTCCTCACCCGTTTCTCCTCAGTCAAGTGCGCAACATTTTGACGAGGGAGCAGCTCCCACCGTCCAGCCACCACGACCAGCCGACTCCGGCATCGTCCGCCCGCCACAACCAGCCGATTCATCCGTCCACCCGATGGAGGGCACGTTACCCACTGAGCCACATCCAGAACTCCCCACTACAGCTCAACAGCCGCCTACGCAGGCTGGGGAAAGCAAGTGCCGTTCCACACGTTGGCTCAAGCGTAGGAAACTCACACCTAAGCAACCCAAGGTAGGCGAATTATACCATTGTTACGCCATTGTGAAACAATCAGCTCACGGACAGATAGATAAAGGGATGATGTATAATTGTCTGTCAATATTCGAACACGAATTTGATGTACAAGGGTTTTGCGTCGGTGCAACAACTGACGCGATTAACTGTTATTTACGTTTTTCAAGACCAGTCAACATGGACGTGGTGTTAGGATTAATGGCTACGGAATCGACGAATCCTACTCAAAAGATAGTGCCTCTGTCTACCAAAACCAAGCAAAAAAACTATCTAACGAACATTTACGAAAACGATCCTCACCCACTCGAAACGTTGCAGACTGCCGACCGTCATTTAGTGCCTTTTGACCTGCTCTTACCGAACTTTCTCGCAAAATATGCAAAAGCTCCGTTGGATTTAAGCGACGCCTTTTTAGTAAAGTACGCCGCAAACTTCCCTTACGTTGCGGCTCGAATCGCGAATGTAGAAGCTCAGTACTCGCCACCCAAAAACGAGATTGAAATGTAACTAAGTTGCTTAAATAAAAAAAAATTATTTGAGATGTAAAATACTATTTCATTTCCTAAACACCTACATCATTCTCTATTCCATGTAAGAAAAATTTAATATACAGTTCAAATTATTTTTTTTGTTAAAGGTACATCCCTCCTCCTATAAAAAGCCAGCCATCCATTACCGATCCCTCAAAACCAGTGATAGATTTGTCCCTAAAGCACCCCTCTAATCACTTAATAGTAGGTCCCTCAGGAACTGGAAAAACTGAATTAGTTTCAAAATTAATTTTAAATGCCGAAGAAGTGTTCAATCCCGTTCCAACATCCGTGACAATTTGCTACGGAGCGTGGCAGATTGCTTACGAAACTTTAAAATCCAAGTGCAAACTTCCAATAACCTTTATACAGGGATTCGACAAAGATATTTACGAATCTGTGCCTTCGGGTGCATTACTTTGCTTGGACGATTTGGCGCATTGTTTAAAAATCGAATTACTAAATGATGCCTGGGTTAAAGGGGGACACCACCGTAATTTAACTCAAATATTAATAAGTTATAACTTGTATCAGAAAAATTTACGTACAGTCAACTTAAATACGCATTATTTCTACTTGTTCAAGAACGTACGTGACGTTTCTACATTACGTCACCTAGCGGTTCAAATGGGATACGCACCAGCCTTTTTAGTTAGCATATATAAGGCAGCTACGACGGACGGTCACGGGTATTTGTTCTTAGATCTTCGACCCGATACGCCGGACCCATTACGTTTCAGAGGCGATTTGTTCAAAACACCTCTCGTTGTTTACATGCCCAAGAATGTCTAAGCAGCGAGTCAAAGACTATCTACCCGTGTTAGCTCTGCTTTCGTCCCGTAAAGTCAAGCCGCACGTGAAAAAAACTCTAATAGCTTGCGCAAATATCCAAGATATAATTTGTTCCGTCGCCCTTAATATTCTCAGAGGAAATTTCCCGTTAAATCAAGCTCTAAAGTCCAAACTGAGGAGATACAAGAAAACTCTGCTCGCAATTTCAACAAAAAACTGTTCACGTGCTAAGAAAACTAAAAACATTACTAAACTCCAAACAGGCGGCTTTTTCCCATTATTAGCTCCGCTCCTGGGCGCCGTCGCAGCACCTTTAATAGACGCAGTGAGTGGAATATTTGCCAGATAAACAAAACTAACCTAAACAAACTATGTTTCGACGCATGCAACTAGTGCCTATCGTGGACGAGTCTGCCTCGCTCGCTGCGGCTGCCGGTGTTGGCCCTCCAACCGTCGCCCCGGGTCCCAACGTCTTGACGAAATCACCTTACGTTCGTCCGTTGGGTAATCTAGACGTTGCCATGCGCGAAGTACTGTCAAACCGTGACATTGACGATTTTTCCAAAGCCAAATTGTACACTCAAACGCTCCAACGTTTTCTAGATATTAACGAAAAATACGTGTCGGAGCCCTTACGCGTGTTAATGTCCTCGATGGGTGCGGCGACCACACCAGCCAGCTCGCCCGCACCAACGACGCAACAGACAGCCACACCGACCGTTAGCAGCACTAGCGTGTTCCCAACATCCAGTGTAAGTCCTAGCACGTGCCCCCCACCCCCAGCCCCACGGGTGCAGCGGCGCGGCATAAGCCGCGCGGGAGGGAGGCAGCAGCAGCAGCAGCAGCGAGCGCGGTAGCGCCGCAAACGTCGGTATTCGACTGGAGCGATATGGATGATGAAGGAACCAAAACTGACGTTGATAGTAGCGGGGAAAAAGCTCTCGTTGCCACTCTCCCTTACGACGAACCTACTAAAAAGGATCCTAACGTGTTTTGGGTACCTGACAAATACAGAGGTCGTATAAGGAAATTTTTAGAAGAAGGCAAAGTGCTCTACGGTACAATGGGACAAATCGTGGATCATGAAACTGGTTTAGCTATCCCCGGTTCGAACGTAGTTCAGCTGATTCACGGACGAATTTCTGATAATAAATCATTCAGAGAGAAGATGATGCTTGCTCCGGGCTGGTCGGTCGTTTCCAGTTTAATTCCCCGGTAGAGTTACTTACGCAGATCCTCCGGTATAATACTACCTACACCCCCTCCCCTCGTCAGTTCATTACGTTCTTCAACGGACGATGAGCAAACGGCCCGAGGCGCCGTCGGCGGGCGCAGCAGCAAAAGTAAAAAAAGGCAATCGTCATGGTCGAGCGAGTTTTTTTAATGACATACTAAACACCTATTATTACGATCCTAAGAGTTCCGGTAGCCCGGGGGGTGCGACACGGCTTCATAAGCGAGCCTCACTCGTCGATCGAAGAATCACGCTCGCTTTTGTTAAACGATGGCTACATCTCAGGACACGTATACATTATTTAAGCCAGTGACCAGGTCATTTGAACGAAACCGGATCAGAGTGAAGAACGAGAGAGACACAATTTCGGCCGAATTAGCTGACGTGTCCAACCTCGTGGCGCATAATGACAACTATAATTTTTTATTGGTCGTAATTAATGCCTTCTCGAAGTACTTGTGGGTTCGTCCAATTAAAAGAAAAGATGCAATTTCAGTTTCAACAGCATTACGTGATATTTTGCTCGATCCACGTGCCTCGAACGTGGAGTTTTTTACCAGTGATTCCGGGAGTGAGTTCCAAAACAGAGCCGTAGGACAGCTGCTGCGTCAGCACAACATCAAACAGTATACTACACGCAACGAAGAAATTAAATCGAGTATCAGTGAAAGAGTGATACTCACGCTCCGTGGTCGAATTTCACGTTACTTACATAAAAACAATACGATGAGATTTATCGACGTACTTCAAGACATTGTTGAATCCTACAACAATAGTTATCATCGCAGCATTAAAATGACGCCCACTCAGGTTAACGAATCTAATACCGGTGAAGTTTTCGTTAATCTTTACGGAGGTGGAGGGTTCCGAACCGGCGATCCGGTGAGACTGGCTTTGAAAACGCACATTTTCACACGTGGCTACCATCCAAGATGGACTCAAGAAGTTGCCTACGTCAGTGGTAAAAATCTCAAACATCCCATTACGACCTATACCGTTAAAGACTGGCACGGCGAACCGATTATCGGTACTTTTTACAAGCAAGAATTACAAAAAGTAGCCGAGCCTACATCTTATAAAATTGAAACTGTGCTGAGAACACACAGGAAACGAGGAGGCGGGACCGAGTATTTGGTTAAATGGGAGAGTTATCCAAAGTCCTTTAACACTTGGGTTTCAGACCTAGAACAGTTAAGATGAGTGAGGATATATTTTTAATCCTCCCTAGTAATTCTTCTATGGATATTTTTCCGTATAATACGCTTCAAAAATACATCACTCGGTTGTCAGCACCTTTAAATCTGTCCCGTGACTACGAAGTGGCTTTGTGCGAAATTTCGTGCGAAATTGCGAAATTGCGAAATCAAGATTCTGCAATTATTTTAAAAAGTGCTGACGAGGAAGCAGGGCTCTTGGAGTACAGCTTTACAGAGAGGAAGGAAAGATTGTTGGAGGGAGGTCATTTGAGTCCTATCGAAAGCACCACAATTTTACCTTCAACTAAGGGCACGAAACGATACTCTAGTTACAAGGAATTAATGAACCGTATCAATCTCGACATTCAAGACTTAAAAAAACAATTGCCCGACGACGATCATATGAAGACTTCCGAGGGACCCGCGCATCTTGTACGACGAAAGTACACACACGTTTAATATTCGTAATTACGAAGGCGAAGAAACGTACGTCAGGCTTTATTTGGGTCCTAAATTAGCTTCTCGTTTTGGCTTCCCAAAATTTGAAATGCTTCCAGATGTTGTGGAGCACTCCGTTGAAACTTTGGTGCCAGTCATGGAAACGACTAATACTCCCGTGGACAGTATATACGTGTAGACAGATCTAATCCAAGCTAATCACGTTGGTGACTACAAAGTTCCCTTATTGAGAATCGTACCGGTTCGTGGTCAACCGGGGGAAGTTTGCAACATTGAGTTTAATAGGTTGTACTATTTTCCTATTCAAAAAGAAAGTTTTCAATTTATTGAAATTTTGTTAACTGATGATTCTGGGAGACCTATAGAATTCGGTGATTATGGGAGGACGGTGGTTGTCTTGCATCTTCGTAAAAAAAAGTCTTTCGTAGACTATAAGTAAGCTCGCGCTCCCCCCCCTCCCCCGCACACATCGATCGTACATCATGAGAGGCACGTGTTCTTACACGCAGTACTACCTAGACCAGGCGGGTGGGGGTATACCCGTGTACTACGGTCGTCACGGAGCCCAAACCGGAAACGGATTGGGGTCAATTTTATCTAGCATAGGAAGAATGGCTATGCCATTTTTAAAGGGGATAGGCAGCTTCCTCGGACGAACGGCTCTCTCTACTGGCGTCGGTATAGGCTCCGACGTGCTGGGAGGCAAGACGTGGAAAGATGCTTCGCGTGACAGGTTTACGGAAGCTGGACGTGATGTCATGAGCGAAGTTGGAAGAAGATTACAACAACGAGGGAGTGGTCGTAAGCGTAAAAGAAAAGCTTCAAAAACTAAACCTAAGTGTTGTAAAAAACGAAAAAAGAAAGGGTCGAAGCCTAAAACCATTCTAGATTAAGCCAACCTATATAACTACCTGTCTTTCCCCCTTCGGTGTCATTTTACGTCAGGAGGGTCAGTATGGCGTACCTTCACCCAAATTCGTGCGAATGTCTGCTGAATAATTTAGATTTGTTCAGCGTCAGCCCAGTTCAGTTATCGATTCAAAAAACTAAAATGGTAGAGTATAGACCCGTCGCTACGATAGGAGCTAATCAAGTAATCGATTTTTTGGTTCCGGGATCCGACGATTACATCGATATATCACAAACGTTAATTTACATGCGTGTTAAAGTTGTAAAATCGAGCGATGGTTCGGCCTATACGGCGGACGAAAGTAAACTGATGGGACCCGTCGATTTGTTGTTGCACGGACTTTTTTCTCAAGTTGACATCAGTCTGAACGGTAAACTGGCTACTGGTACCAACGACCATTACGGATACAAAGTATTCATGAAGACTATTTTGAGTTACGGTAGTGAAGCAAAAAAGACGCAGTTGGAATCCTCACTTTTTGCACCCTATGCTACGCGACAGAACAGAACGGCGAGTGGGGCTGAGCTAGATCTGATAGGACGAGTCAGTCACGATTTAGTGAACCAGTCACGACTTCTGCTAAATAATACAGAACTGAAATTCAGATTCGTGCCTCAACGAGCAGAATTCTGCATGTATTTAAACGCCGCAGGTATAACCGCCGCCCTCTCGCCCGTCATTGTTCCGTTAGATGCGGCCCTCTATATTCGCAAGGTTACCCCTTCCCCCTCTATTCTACTAGCTCACGCCAGAACGCTCAGTTCAGTTTCCTCGGCAAAATATCCTTACAGAAAAACTGATTTTAAGAGTCACACTTTGTTACGAGGTACACGCAGCGCTACGATCGACAATATTTTCAACGGTGACGTTCCTAGTCGAGTTACTATAGGATTAGTTAAACACGCAGCCTTCAATGGGGTTTATTCAAACGACCCCTTTTTCTTCGAACATTTTGGTTTGACTTCGTTAGCTCTGTCGGTCGACGGGGTGATGCACAACTAGAAACCTCTAACTTGTGATTTTGACAATAATAAATATGTGCAAGCTTACATGTCGCTGTACGAAGGACTAGGAATACAGTACCACAATACTGGCGTGGACATATCTTACGCCGATTACAAGTCGACTGGTAAGACATTGTTTTGCTTCGATTTGACAGCCGACGGAAACTCGAACGATCCTACTCACGTGTCTTTAGTTAACAATGGCATTGTGCGTGTCGACTTGAAATTTTCTACTGACTTGGCTCAAAACGTCACGGTTGTGTTTTTGGGTGAAAAAGAAGCTTTGTTGGAAATTGACGAAAAACGAAACGTACTCTCTACAGAATGAATACGAAACAAATAGACGATATATTGCGTCCGTTGTGTAGTGATTTTCAAGGTGTGTTCCCTTCTAATCATATTCCGGAAGGGAACGGTTGGTCCGTTATTAATCTCGACAAATGTGACAAGCCTGGCAGTCATTGGGTGGTTTTGGGTGACTGCGAGTACTTTGATAGTTTTGGATTGTTACCTCTTACAAGTACTTTGCTCGAACATTTAAAGAAAAGGTGTGATGGAAATAGGTGGTGGTACAATACTGTAAAGCTTCAAGATTTTAACACAAAAACTTGTGGTCATTTTTGTATTTATTATATCTTAAAACGTTGCGAAGGGGCTTCCCCTCTTCAAATTATTGATTTTTTAAGTGTTAAACCTGATGTAGAACGGTTTGTTTACGATTATGTTAATAAGCTCGTAGTGTAATTGTTTATTTTTATGTTAAATAAATTTGTGTAATTTTTATTTATTGTGTATTTTTCTTCTTCCTCAGGCATAGAGATGTTCACGTGTGGACAATGCGGACGGAAGTACGGGACGAGGGCGCTCCTGGCACGGCACACGAGGGCCTTCCACGACCGAAATCACGTTTGTGACGTGTGTCATAGGTCCTTCGCAAACGACATCAACCTGCGACGGCACGCCAGAGCACACCTCGTCACGTGCCCCGTCTGCCGGCATACATTCCCGACGCACGATGCTTTCCTGCATCACAGCATCGAGGCTCACACCACCCGACCACCATAGCCACCAGTGTTCAAGGAAGAGGCGTCGGCGTTTAAGTCGTACTTCAAAAGGTTTACGTATACGTTGTCCAGCGATACGCGTGACGTCCGTGACTATTTGGAGAACGTGAGACGTAACCTTTTGACTCTGTTCTCCTCTCTACTCGAACAGATGGGGCAATTTAAATTTCTACTCTGTATCAGCGTTGTTTTGGAGAAAATACGTTTCGATGGAGAAACTAAACGTATGCCCATCTATTTGTGCAGTGGTGCGCATCAACTGTTGTGTTCAGATTTTATTGATACTGAATTACTTGGTGCCATTGGTAAACTTCTTGATCAATTGGACACTTTTCAGAAACGTGGTTCGGGTTGGGTGGTTTTTAGGATCGACGGTTGTGACGTTCATGTGGGAAGGTATGTACCTTTAAGCGGCGGGTGTGAAAATGTAGTACTTGACAAATATTTGCGAGATAAGCATGCTGTAGTGAACGTTTTGTGTGATGACAATAAGTGCTTCGTGTACAGTGTCCTGGCTGGGTTGTATCCTGCGAATGATAACATCAATAGAGTGAGCCATTATCGTAAATATGACAAATGGTTGGATTTTAGCGGGCTTTCCTTTCCTACACCTATAAGTGAGATTGCAAAATTTGAATCACGGAATAACTTGTGCATTTTATTGCATGGGTACGAAGACAAAAATGTCTTTCCAATTTATTTGAGTAAACGAACCAATTGTCGGGAAGTTAAACTATTGTTGGTTAACGGTAATCATTACTGTTGGATTAAAAATTTCAATAGGTTGGTGCATACAAACGATAAGAAATATGTATGTCACTATTGTTTCTCGTACTTCCGTTCCGACGCTGCTTTGGTTGATCACCTTAGTTTATGCAGGACATTTGAACCTCAACAAATCAAAATGCCTACTGAGAAACCGTACATGAAGTTTACGAGGTACGACAAACAATTACCGGTGCCGTACGTGATGTATCTAGATTTTGAATCGATACTTACTAAAATCAGTACTTGTAAGCCGGATTCTTCATCCTCTTTTACTCACAAAACGAGTTTGCACCAACCTTGTGGTTATTCTTACGTTGTGGTTGCGCACGATGGCAGCGTTTACGCTCATAGGGTATTTCGAGGTGAAAATTACATGGAAGACTTTTTTACTCATTTAGAAGTGGTTTATGACGAAATTGAAGAGATTAAAGGTCGAATGCTTCCTTTGGTACCTGATTATGCTTGGTTGTTAGATTATGCTAACGCGACTCATTGTCATATTTGTGGTAATTTGTTCGCCGTTGGTGACATCAGGGTACGCGACCACTGTCATTTGAGCGGTAAGTATAGGGGAGCAGCTCACAATGCGTGTAATTTACAGTACAGGTTTAAGAGCTTTTTACCCATATTCTGTCATAATTTGCGTTCATACGACGCGCACCTCGTAGTGAGAAGTTTGTCTTATTTTAAAAATAAGAACATTTCTGTCATTCCACAAAATACTGAAAGGTTCACCTCGATACAAGTTGGAAATTACAGGTTTTTAGACAGTTTTCAATTCTTGTCCGCTTCTTTGAGTACTTTGGTTGGAAACTTAACCGATTTTCCTATAATGAGGAAAATTTTTCCAGAAACTCACGCTTTGTTGACCAGGAAGGGTGTATATCCTTACACCTATTGTGACTCATTTTCGAAATTTAATGAGACTCAATTGCCGCCCAAAGAAGCTTTTTATTCAGATTTGACTAATACTCATATTAGCGACGACGAGTATTCGTACGCTGGTACAGTTTGGAGAGAAACAAATTGTAAGACTTTAGGTCAGTATCACGACATGTACGTTTTGGCTGATTCGACACTTTTGGCCGATGTGTTCGAACAATTTAGAGCTCTTAGTCTGAAACAATACAATTTAGACCCTTGTCATTTTTTCACCCTACCTGGTCTGAGTTGGGAAGCTGCGCTTAGAATGATGGGTGAGAGGTTAGAATTGTTGCAAGACGTAACAATGTACAATTACTTCACTGCGGCCATACGAGGTGGTGTTAGCATAATATCTAAACGGTGCGCCCGTGCCAATAATCCTTTGGTGTCAAATTACGATCCTGATGTTGAACGAAGTTACCTCATGTACATTGATGCCAATAATTTGTACGGCTTTTGTTTGAGCATGTCATTACCTTATTCGGGTTTTGTATGGTTAACGGAACGAGAGCTCGCTTCGCTCGATTTGAATTCTTTGCCTCCTTGTATAGTTAAAGTTGACATTCAGTATCCTGACAATTTACACGATTCACATAGTGACTATCCTTTGGCTCCCGAACATGTGGTGATAACTGAAGATATGTTGTCCCCCTTTAACAGAGAACAGGCTGCTAAACAAGGCCCTTACGTTCAGGGTCGAAAATTAGTTCCTCATTTGAATGAACGTAAGGAGTACATTTGTTATTACAAGAATTTGATGTATTACGTTACGAAAGGGCTTAAAGTCACGAAAATTCATTCTGGAATTAAATTTACCGAGAAGGCTTGGTTGGCCCCTTACATCTCTTTTAACAGCATGAAACGAAAAGAGGCAAAGAGTGAATTTGAGAGATCTTTTTACAAGCTGGCAAATAATTCGATTTTTGGGAAAGCCATTCAAAATGTAAGGCAGTACATGAATGTGAAAGTGAGTACTAACGTGAAAAAGTCTCTCAAATTGATGAGCAAGCCTACGGTCGAGTATTTCGATATTTTGGACGATAACTTGATGCTTTTCAAAATGCGTAAACAGACTGTTACTTTGGACAAACCTGTTTTTCTTGGCTGTACTGTTTTGGAATTAAGTAAATTGGTAATGTATTCTCATCACTATGACTACATGTTAGACAAATACGGTAAGAATTGTAGATTGTTGGGAAGCGACACTGATAGTTTTTTTTACGAAATCAAAACTGACGATGTGTACGCTGACATGGCTCAATCTTTACATCGTTTTGATACTAGCTCCTATCCAACGAGCCATCCCTTGTATTGTACCGATAACAAGGCTAAACCTGGAGTTTTCAAGGATGAGTGCAATTCAACGCCTATAGAGTCATTTATTGGTTTGAAGAGTAAATTGTATTGTTACACTTGTAATAATAATGTCAAGAAAGTGGGTAAGGGGGTTCAGCGGTCTGTCTTGCAGGGTACTGTTACGTTCGAACATTACAATAGGTGTTTGCGTGATCACGAGTATTTCAGTTTTGAGCAGTCTAGTATCAGGTCCTATCTCCACGAAGTTTACAGCATTGTTCAAAATAAATTGGCTTTATCTGTAACCGATACGAAAAGGTTCGTTGATTGTACAGGCTTGGATTCTGTTGCGTATGGTCATTACACGTTACGAGACAAGCAATAAATATTTTTTATTTTTCTGGAACGTGACAATGATGACTACTTTAGTACGAAAACCTTTTTCGTCATGTTCTGAATTTAAAAATATTTGTTGTTTATGACATCCTTGATTGTTTTGATGATTTTTGTATGTCTGTTGTTTTTTACTATAAACGGTGAAGGATTTTACATTTTTTGATTGGTTTTTGGCTTTTCATGGTTATGGGTTTTGTATTTTGTTGGTTGTAGTTTTGGTTCATAGAAATATTAAAGGTTCTTGTTGTATATAAAGGCTTGCCTCTTGCGTCTTCCTTTCATTCAGTTGCTAGCGTTCGTTTGTTATGGATTTACACGATGATGAAGTAGTTGTCAATGGGGACTTGACTAAGGTTGAACAGGCTATTTACTCCGCAGTACCAGAAAAATA
>JAHWFP010192970.1:0-20657 GCA_023313725.1 Lithobius niger
ACCTCACGGACATTTATAAACTGTGGTATTGGCGGTTAATATTGAAGAGTTGCTGAATTGGACTGATCCATCTGCCGCTTCAAGTCAAGGGTATATGCCTAAACGTTTTATTATAAGGCAGCCTTGATTTGTGTGGATTGTGTAGACCGATTCAATATTCAATGGTATTGATCCAGAATAACTTGGTTTTGTGTAAGGATATCCGTGCCTACCATAGGAGGGATGTATCTTATATTTGTTGGCCAAAAATGTAGGGCAAATAATGCTTTTTGCCTAGCATTTCTTTTCTAACATTTCTAAAAGGAGCAATTAAGGACGATTGCTTTTTTTCTAGGTCTAATACATAATTGTACATTGTGAGGAAGAGGAAGTTTGGCAAAAGGTGAAAATGTGTATTGAATACCTTTACTTTGTGTTTCTTCAAGGTTTGTTATTGGGGAACCTGGTCGACTACTGTGTCTACCTTAATTATTTTGGCCCAGATTTTCATAAATTTCCATAATATACTCACATGTATAGTTTCAGGTATTCGCTCAAGTCAATTATTCAGTCAGTTATTCAGTCAATACAGTCAAGTATTTGGCTGAATAATTGGGTATTTGACGGTTTAGCCATTTGGTATTACAATTTCATGTTTGGTGCATCTCTAATCTATAGATACTAAATGCCCCTTGAGAACTGAGCCAAAGTTAGTTGACTAAACTTAAATAATATAATGGAGAAATCACTACTCCAGTACACAGACTACAAAAAATGAAATGGGTAAAAGTTACGAAAATTAAGAAAAAAGCAGGGGGGGAAAGACATTTGGGGAATTGGGTGTAAAAAAAGTGTGGTTTCCATTGGGTAAGGCAAAAAAATCTACGTCAATTTAATTAACTTGTTGGACGCCATAATAGGTGCAGCGGCACCAAGGAGGCAAGCTAGTTTTCATTACTAATGAGGAAAGAAACATGCAGTGCTGTGTGTAAGATTACCAAGTACCAGTTCTGAATGTTTCTTGCCACTAAAGAATGCATGAATTTTTGTATCGTGTATCAGAAGTCTAATAACGTTTCACACATTATTTTAGTAGACTGGGAAACCGTGAGGTGTGGCAGTCCTTTGCGCTGTAGGCGAGTTCTGTGTCGTATTCATAGCGTAGATATATTGTGGTTTAAGAACTTGCCTCGCCTAATGATCCGGCATACCATTTTACGTGTCCACTTTCAATGATGGCCTGCAATTTTAATACTCGAGGGATGATGGAATTTTCCACGCTCTCGTTGGTGGCCAGACTGTAGTCATTATCTGCGTAAACGCTGCTCGTGAAGCCATTCTCTTAGAATAGTTAATGTTGGCAAGCCTCGCTGTCGACCGTTCCAGCACTTTAGTCCACTTTCATAATGGATTAGTGAACCTCTAGAGGTAATAGACTGAAGTTACTCCACAAATTAACAATGAGGTGTGATCTGACGAGGAAGGTAAAAAAGCCCTTAACTTCTGACTTGAGATCTTTCTAGCAGACGTACCGTAAATAGGGTGTGCTTTGTTGTAAAAGATTTATTTTCACTAAGCTGTCTCTAAAAAACGGAAGAAAAAAACCAAACTGCTGCAAACTCGACGTTCGTACATCTGATTTATCCAAATTTAATCAAACCGAGTAGAGATTTCACTTAAATGAAACTTGCTCTGTATCAGAATGTTTTTTGCCCTTCGGACGTTAATATCATGAAAATACAGATGAATACCAATATCAGCCAATCCCTGGAACTTGTACAGAACACTGTTTCTAATCAAACTTGGCAGGGTCGGTATAACATTACACATCAGCTCTCTTATTTGCATTTAAGTAGTTAACACTGCCCAAATACAGGGTGGTCCACAAAAAACTGACGACCCAAGATTTTCTAAGTCCAACTTTTCTAGTTAGCACCCCTCAGAACCAGGAGAGGACACAAATCTTCCCGTTTCAGTAAATTTGATTTCTGTCCTATACTGGTTTTGAGGGTGCTAACTAGAAAATGTTAGGTCTTTTTTGTGGACCACCTGTAGTTTTTTATACATTTGCTGGGACTTTATATTATTATTGTTAATTATTATTATACCGGGTGTCCCAAAAGTCAGGGGTTACCTGGGTGATATACCAGGGAAATATACCGGATGTTCATGCTGATATAACTGGGATTTTATCTTTATTCGTGCTGATGGTACCAACAGCATGAACAAAGATAAAAATACCCGGTATATCACTCGGGTGCCCCCTGACTTTTGGGACACCCGGTATATCATCCAGGTGTAGCACTTGGGTGCCTCCTGACGTTTGGGACACCCAGTATGTATACAATTTAGCGAAAGCTATAAGCTTGTTGGCGGCAACCATAAGTACACAAGCGATTTTTTTTCTGTCTTTGCCTAGGTATACTGTCGTTCCACAGTTACTCAGGATTTGTAAGTCCAGAAGTTGTTTATAGTTTTACCGCTTAGAAGCTGTGAAGGTTCTATTGGATGTCAAGTGGAACAGAAGGTTTCATGGTGTTCTCTTGTCTTGCATCTAGGTCACCATTAAAAATATAAAAAAAAACTTGTCTTCTGTAGCCCTGTTGAATGATTTGAAGATTTCAACCAAGCTACCAACCGAGGGATTGTTTGCTGTGTGGCCGAGGTAGTCCTCCACAACACAGCACTGCCACTTCATTTGGTTGGCTGAATAATTCTGTTGAACGGTGATTGACTGACGGGATCACGTTTTGGTAGACAGGGTCTTGGTCATAACAGTAGTGTGAAGAAGAATAATAAATTTTGAATAGCAAATGAAAAAAAAAACATGGTTGTTGTCATGTATCACAGCTGGATGTGGTGGTAATTAGAATGCATTCACAGGAAATACGGCCCTTTTTTTTTTATTGCAGTCCTCCTACGATTATATTTAGCTTTAATTATAGAGATGTCGTCTTTAGGGCAGACGACTGCCGGGGTGACAAACTCTAACTTCCTTTGTCTGCGGGAGTCGATTGTTGGGCTGATCTTTTGCAGCTCTCGGAGGGCTATATGAATCACGATTTTGTTGGGCAGGATGTACTAATAGGCACGCTCTCTGGCTGTGCAACGATGGCGTGTTGTTATAGAGAGGTGGCTGTTAAACGTTCCCGTGCGTGCACTCTTTGCTTTTTGGTCTTGTGCCAAAGTTGCGCCCCCCAGTGACACTGAGTGACATAGCTTCGGTAGTAGCAGTTCCGTCCTCGCGCTTCCCCAATGCTTGCAATCGAGCTGCCGAAGTCTTTCGGCCATGTAATGGCGGTGTGATCCTTTCGACCATTTTGCAGATATAATCCAATTTTGAGAATCAAAGGGGCAGAACAGATTGAATTAAACGGGCCTCCGCCCAAGTTACCAACGAGTGTCCAGCATCATATTATTGTGATTAGCACAAGGGAAATTAGATTGTTGTTGTTGTTGCTGTCGTTATGGTAATGGCTTTGCTTCGGCTCTTGACTGACGATTCCTGCGTATAACGGATGCTGCGCGCGTTATCTCACTTTTAATTGGCTTCAGTGATTTTAGATAAGATTTTCAGGTAATACGTTTATGAATTATCGTACTGTGAAGGTAACGAACGAAATAAAAGTAATAAATTGTGTGCTTTGCGTTTGATATCAGTGAGGAGCAGCTAAGGTAAAATGTTGCTTTCAGCCTCCACTCGATCTTATCAGCTTGATTAGAGTAAGTGGTATGACAACTAGTTTTTTCTATGTCACCTTCAGTTGGGCACAATGCTATGCGGAAATATTACTGTCAGTTTCGCGCAACTCTGTCCACATTAGTCCAAGGTCTACTAACATAGCTGTTAGTAGCACAGCACAGTTGCATACCTACAGTGCACAGTTTGTGTGGCCTAGTGCACCATAAACTTATGTCTGGCCGAATGTCAGTACACACTCTTCATACAGTCTCGTTTACTATCAGACACATTGTGTAAGCCTGTATAAAATTCGTGTGGAGGCTGATGTTGTATATTGATGGGTATTGTCGGTGCATAGCGTCGTCAGTGTTATCACAGCTACACGATAGAAGTGATCTGAAATTTCAACGTGGGTCCTGTCAATTCTGAACAAATACAGCCAATAATGAAACGTTCAGAATCGACTTCGAAACTTGGTTTCATCAAGAGTAATTCCTTATCATTGTCAAGAATTAGCGACTGCACGCATTTACGTACTCGGGTGTTGTCGTAGATAGCTATGCTGGGTGTGTTGTATCCTGGCAATGAAACCTTTACTTTTGTGCTCAGACTCCAACAAAATTTTGATCTGTGATAATGTGAAGCGTGGTGGTTGCTTAAACATGCCCTCATATCATTAAACCTTTACAGCTTGCTTCCAGGTGCCTGCATATATACTAGTTATTTTAATTTACGTATAGGCTTTTCTCAGCATAAATATCACTTGATGCATGATTTAATTTAACCTTATGGTGGACGGTAGACAGCACCACGATATAATGGAGCGATTTTCAGTTAGTGAAAAGTATTCAGTACTGTAATAGACTGGGGCAATTTTCAGAAAAATGCACTGCAAGAAGCATTACGTATAACAATTTGGCATCAGGTGTTTTTAAGGTATTTCGACCCCCCTGAGTTCGAATGCCAGCTCGAAAAATAGATTGGCAGTCCGTAATTCAAGATGGCGGCCAAAATGGTGCCCCATTTTGGCAAATTTGGCCGATTGTGCAAGAACCGTTAGTGATACACAAAAACGGTTTAGATAAAAGTTGTTTGCAATAATGTAAACTACAATGTCATTCCCATACATTTTTTCACATCGCTATGGTTTTCAAGAAAAATGGATTTTCGGCCATTTTTTTGGCTAATTTAATGCGAACAGACGTCACAATTTGTCCATTTACAAATTTCAACTGCTGCTGCGTCGTTTCTAATTAGGTGGATAGCTCCACTTAGACTCATTCGAAAGGTAGGGGTGTCTTCTTTGAAGCAAGGGTCGTTGAAAGGGTCTACGCCTGTGTTACTTGGGGCTGGTATCACAGACACCGTTGGATTTTTCGCTCATTTTCAACTTTCAACTGCTATTGTGACGTGTCTAATATAGGTAGTGACCCCAATTAGATTCATTTGAAAGGTGGGAGTGTCTTTTTTGCAACAAGGGTCGTGAAAGGGTCTACGACTGTTTGGAACCAAGCTACGCCTGTTTTTTACTAGGGGCTGGTATCACAGTCACCGTTGGATTTTTTGCTAATTTTCAACTTTTCAACTGCTATTGTGACGTGTCTAATTTAGGTAGATGACCCCAATTAGATTCATTCGAAAGGTGAGAATGTCTTCTTTGCAACAAGGGTCGTTGAAAGGGCCTACGTCTGCTCGGGACCGAGCTACACCCGTTTACCGGGGGCTGATATCACAGTCACCATTGGTTTTTTACTCACTTTCAACTTACATTGTGACATGTTTAATTCTTGTAGATGACTCCAATTAGATTCATTCGAAAGTAGGGACTGTCTTCTTTGAAACAATGGTAGTTGAAAGAGTCTACGACTGTTAGTAACCGAGCAACACCCGTTTTACTACGGGCTGGTATCACAGTCACCGTTGGATTTTTCGCTCATTTTCAACTTTCAACTTCTATTGTGACGTACCTAATTTAGGTAGATGACTTCAATTAGGTTCATTCCAACGGTAGGGATGCCTTCTTTACAACAAGGGTCTACCTAAATTAGAAACGTCTCAGCACCAGTTAAAAGTTGTAAATGAGCTAAAAGTCCAACGGTGACTGTGATAGCAGCCCCTAGTAAAACGGGCGTAACTCTGTTCCTAACAGTGGTAAACCCTTTCAACCACCCTTGTTGCAAAGAAGACAGTCCTCCCTTTCGAATGAATCTAATTGGAGTCATCTGCCTAAATTAGACGCGTCACAATAGAAGCTGAAAGTTGAAAATTGAAAAATCCAACGGTGACTGTGATACCAGCCCCTCGTAAAACATGCGTAGCTCGGTTACTAACAGTCGTAGATCCTTTCAACTACTCTTGTTTCAAAGAAGACAATCCTACTTTCGAATGAATCTAATTGGAGTCATCTAACTGAATAAAAGACGTCACAATAGAAGTTGAAAGTTGAAAACGAGCGACAAATCCAACATTGACTGTGACACTAGCCCCTAGAAAAATAGGCATAGCTCGGTCCCTAACAAACGACCCTTGCTGCAAAGAAGGTATTCTCACCTTTCGAATGGTTCTAATTGGAGTCGCCTACCTAAATTAGACACGTCACACTAGCAGTTGAAAGTTGAATATGATCGAAAAATTCAACGGTGACTGTTAAACCAGCCCCTAGTAAAACGGACGTAACTCTGTTCCTAACAGTGGTAAACCCTTTCAACCACCCTTGTTTCAAAGAAGACAATCCTACCTTTCGAATGAGTCTAATTGGAGCCATTCACCTGAATTACAAACGACGCAGCAGCAGTTGAAATTTGTAAATTGACAAATTGAGACGTCTGTTAGCATTAAATTAGCCAAAAAATGGCCGAAAATGGCCGAAAATTCATTTTTCTTGAAAACCATAAGAGATATGAAAAAACTGTATGGGAATGACATTGTAGTTTACATTATTGCAAACAACTTTTATCTGAACAGTTTTTGTGTATCACTAAGGGTTCTTGCATAATCTCCAAATTTTCCAAAATTGGGTGCCAATTTGACCGCCATCTTGAATTACGGACTTCTGGTGCATTTTTCGAGGTGGCTACGGTCATTTTCGAAATCAGGGGGGTCGAAGTACCGTAAAATCACCTGATGCCAAATTGTTAAACGAAATGCTTCTTGCACGCTTAAAAACGCCTTTTTTTCCCAAAAGGGCCTGGACTACAGTGTTCAGTAAGTACTCCAACAATGTGCACAGATGTGCTCCTAAAGGACAAGGACACCTTTTAGTAAAAGGCCACAGTAAGTTTTACTAGACTTTTTCTGGGGCCCTATTTTTTCTTTTAATTTTTTTTATCCTTTTCTGCCAGGGTTGTTACGATTATAATCACATGATTAAAACTGAAATTCACCTGATTATAATCAAGGACCAGGTTGACACAAAACTGTTGGTATACAAGTACAAAAGAACTTAAACAACCCAAAATAAAATACACTGCTCTTGAATCTTCTGCAGTTAGGAACGTATTTTTCTACTTTTTTTTTTTGGTCTGATACATACAAAAATACGCAACCGATTAGGAACAACCAACGTAGGAAATTAACGGCAACATTCAAACCCTTAAATCCGGGGAAAAAACTAAAAGACTGTGCAACTTATGTAGTTCTAGGTGGCAACTAGCAACTGCAGCAAGTTGGTGACTGTGTTCATTTAATCAGCTCATGTGTGAGGAATGTACCGTTGCGCTACAACACCGACTTTGTAATAATACATTCTGTGGTGTGCATGTTAACATTGAAATTTGCGCGTGCTAATTACGTTTTTAAACTTTTAATAGTTAAAAGAGGTCTATAGTAATGGCATTTTGGCAGTAGCAACTGCCAAGCAAGAAATAGAGCAAACTCTTGTAACTTGTGTCATAATTATTGTTGTAACCTTACATGTTATTAAAATCTGATTATAATCAAAATAATCTTGGTTATAATCAAAATAATCCGATTAATTCGATTATGTAAAAATAATCATGATTATTTCCAACCCTGTTTTCTGCCCATTTTCTTAGCTGTTTTTTTTTTTGCTCCCTTTATACCCTTTTAGGAGTTTTTAGGCTTTTTTTAATGCCTTTAGCTCTCTCTCAGGCACCGCCGTACCAGCAAAAGTCGGCATAAAAATAATTGTTTTTTTGTTGTTTTTTTTTTACAAAAAAGGGCAGTGCGTTGCCCCCCCCCCCCCCCCCTGTGCGCTTCCCTGAAGTACTCTTTTAATTTGTCTGAAGCCATTTCTCTCCCTCTATTTCTCAACATATTGATTATCTTTTTCTCAGATAAGTTCGTTCCAGGTCTCGTCCCCACAGGAGCTTCAGCAGAGGCAGTGACGTGTTTGTTGAAGGTGGGGGGGGGGGGGGGGGTCCTAGTTCGAACCGTAATCAAAGGTAGCCCACGGCCAATCTGCAATCGTTGGCAATACGTTGTTTTGAACGGGGACGTAATCAATTGTTGGTCGGTTTTCGTTGATTAGCTCGCAATGCCTGGAGCCCAAAATCAACAAGATGGCATGTGAGCAGGTTCCGTTAGTCCATATTTGCTGTCAGTTCAGGACGTCGATTTAAGGGTTTTTTTTTTTTTTTTGTAGCGAACAACACTTAGTGCAGAGATTTATTTCACGATGTATCTTAATATTTGCCGACGTTAAATGGACTTCGTCCTGGATGCGTGGTGATCTGGAACTTTTCATTTTCATCTATGGTGTTGTAGAATTGGTTGGGCACTGGTTGAGAGATAGTCTGACATGATGCTGCGAAGAAGGGCTCCTGTAGTCTATTAACTGAGCAAAAAACGGCTTCGCCATTTAGAAAAAAAAACATTAGAGTTCGTATCCCCAAACTCACAGCCCTGAAGGTACACGAATAAAAATGGATTAGAGTTCACTCGAACCCAACGAACTATAATTTGAATTATAATTTGTGATCATTTTGTGTATGCATTTTTATCTTTCAATTTTGTAGCGTTTTGCTGTTTATGGTGTCTATTTTGTGTGTGTTTGTGGGTTTACGTTTTGCGAATTGGAGTTCAAATTATAGTTCGTTGCGTTCGAGTGAACTCTAATCCGTTTTTATTCGTGTACCTTCAGGGCTGTGAGTATGGGGATACGAGCTCTAATGTTTTTTTTCTAAACGGCGAAGCCTTTTTTTGCTCAGTTAATTTGTTGGCTTTTTTCGCTTCCATTTTATATGAGTCCACTGTCCACCGATTTTTGTTTTCGAAAAAAACGGAACATTAGAAATGAATACTTATGTTTAGGTTCTGCCGAAGGTTTGTCCCATGATTATTATTTGATGGCAACACATTAGCTTATTTCTGGATTTAGCATGCGTCATCTCGATGAGTAGTTGATTCTGGATTGTTTCAGTATCGTGGCAACAATCGCGGAAACAATTCAACTGGCTTCCCGAAGGCCGCATTGAAAAAGTAAATAAGTCACTCAGTCATGTCGGCCGCCCAATTTTGAGGCCGGCCTCAAAATTTAAGACTTCGCACACCTACGGTTTAAAACTTGAAGATTTAAGGATAAATCAAGATAATTTAATTTTTGGTTCTCCACAACGAGCTGGCTAGCTCAAACAACGACAATGTTAGTTTTCACCCAACCATTGTTGCATCTTGTTCGAGTGAGCTATAGTCCGATATTGTGCGCCTCGTTTATTGTTACCCTATTGTTACATGTTGCATCATTGTAACATTTTGACATTGTTAGTCGCTCCGCTGCCGCCGCCTGCCTCCTGTCCAATTTTCTGAAATTCTCGTGCGCAAACGAACTCGAATGAATGTAAAATTACGGTTCATCTGCGGCCCCCATGTCTTTGCGGCTTGTGCAATTGTTACAAACCAATTGTTTTTGGTTTTTTTTTTTGGCACAGTTAAATCAGTTTTTACGTCTCGTATGAGGTGTGCCTATGTCAAAGTCACTTTCACAACTCTTAATTGTTTTCCCGTAGAAATAGGTGTTATGGCAGTGATCTGGTGGTAGACTGCATAGTTTGAATCCGGCTCAGGCCTCTCGAGTGAAATATACTGTATGCAGGTGGCTTACTCGACTAGTATTTCTAGTATGTGAAGTTCGCTGATGGTTTATTTCAAATTTACCGTGTAACGAACGTACAGCATTCGTTTTGCGTTTAGCCGTGCCAAAGGGCCATACGAACATTAATTTTTCACTTAAATTTCCGTTTGATTTCAGATGTCGTTTAGTGTTGTGTGACATATCCGTTAGCTTGAGATAAATGACAGTCGAGTGTTCGTTTGATTTCTGGATCAAGTAATAAGGATGTTTCAATGATTAGTTATCAGAGGTGAGCTGGAAGTACGGCAGGCAACTAAGGTCGGGGGGGGGGGGGAGCACCGGATGAAGCCGACAAGCGCATAGTTCACTGATCCAGGATGTACTTTGTTATTGGAGATGCAGACTGTAAGCAGAGTTAAACAAGTTATTTTATACAGCTTATTCGTTTAGGACAAGGACCGAGAAATTGCGACTTAATGGAGTTGTTTACATCCCTATGAACGCGAGAAAAACAGAAAACTTAAAGGGTGTGTTTCCGTAACTTTCACTATACTGCTAGTCGGGAGCGTCTAGGTACAGGACTCTGTTAGTATGAAACGGTTAGAAGAATCTGTTAGTATGAGACGGATAGAGGAATCTGTTAGTATGAGACTAATGAATCTGTTAGGCTATACTTTGTTTCACATTATTTGCAGGAAACTGACTGATAACGCCACGTTTCCTTCCACTACGAATGCAAAAAACACGTAGATGTTTCACTCGTAGACTCTTAACAATAACTGGGAAGAGTCTAAACGTGTGATATACACACGTTTTTGCATCCTAGTGCAGGCGTCATACAGTCAGTTTCCTGCAACATAATGTGGAACAAATTATAGTATGAGACAGTTAAAGAGGAATCTGTTAGTATGAGACGGTTAGAGGGATCATATGAAAATCAAAACTGGTAAAAGGGACCGCTAAGTTCCGAATGGTTCGGCCCTTCAAAGGAACGATATCAGCACACCAAAACATTCGCCAAGTTAATCGCACCAACTTATAGTTCGAAAGATAAATGAAAACTAGAACATTGCTACTTTTGGTACTAGCCATGTTCAAGTATTCATTTTAATATTCAAAATATTATTCAGTGCGATTAACTTGGTGAATGTTTTGGGGATTTGATAACACTCCTTTGAAGGGCCGAACCATTCGGAACTTAGTGGTCGGCACCAGTTTTGGTTTTTGTTATGATATCACTTCTTTTTTTAAATTGTATAGTACGTAGACTGAACTTAGCTAGCCTGCAGATATGTAATAAAGTGCCATGTCAACAATAGTTTGAGTGGCCCTTCTTCCAGGGGAGCGACTTTTTATTTTTTCGCACCATGGAGATTGTTTTCCCACTTTTAAATACTACTTTAACATTTACTGAGTGTTGTGAAAGACAAGTTATTTGGATGCCACTTTTTCAACGTGAAAAGCAGAGTTACAACTTAATGAAGTGGCAACTGCAACTCGAGGATTTTAATTTCGTTTAGTTGTACGTGTGTGACTGATGTTTACGGTACATTAAAACTTTGAAAAGTAACGTAATTTTTTTCGTCAAAGTTTTTTAATTATAGCGAAAATTATGCTTCCTTTTCTGTAAATTAAAGAGGTTTACGTGTGGGTTTAATTTATTATTTGTCTTGTATTTGTGTTGTACTGTTTCAGAAGGTTTAGTACTATTGATAATTACTGTAGCCTACGTATGGTTGGGCTGTATAATTTTGTCTCCACTCGATGATAATCTTGTTAAATTCTTAATAGTTGCTGTAAGCGAGAATGATAATTTTTTGTGAAGTTTTGTCCAATGTTTGTAGGATATATTAATGTATAAAACTAGTAATGCTGATGGAGGAAAATCCAGGGAGGCTATAAGTGAAGTTACACTATGTAATTGATTTAGTTCAGTTCGAATATTTTCTAGTAATTCCAATGACAAACGGACACCACATCAGTTTGTATTTTGTATTTTATGAATATGGTGTATTGGCGAGCACTGGGGTTGTGGATTCTGGCAGTAAGTCATCATCAACATGGGACTGGATTTTTTCACCAGGCAAATGTGAGCGAGGTGACTGTCTTATTTCAGTCTGCTTAACTTAACTGCTTTTAAGTCCCAGTTTTAAAGATAATCCTTTACTGCTTTTAGAGCAGCTTTCTAAGTGCCGATGGAAGTTGTTGCAGCTGCTGATTTTCTCTTTTATTTTGAGAGTTGTCAGGCAGGCACTTTACTTCTTTGGAAGCAGTTTTCTTTTTCATGTCTTCCTGAATGGTTCTATCGATTGGTATTATCGGTGGGCAAGTTGCCCATTGTGGCCAACTTGTCCACTTCTTCTTCCGGACTCTGTTGACGCTCACTTCGTTTCTGATAAAACACTCACTTTTGACCACAAAAACCGAGACAGAACACAAACAAACTTTTTATTTTGCGCCTTGGCTTTATTTTCACGTAACCCTTTTTACAGCGAGTTAGCAAGTTTGCGCTTTTTCATTTTATTGATTGGATATTCTTGTGTCGCTAAATCTTGAGGCTATACCAAACCGAACTGTATAATGTAGGCTTTTCATAACATGGTGATGGTGGCTCCCCCTTGCAACTGGGCTGTTTCGCATCTAAAAATGTGTAAGCAGAGGGCACCACAAGACGTTGGTTCGAAAGCAATACCCATCAAAATCCTGAGTGCTTACGTTGCACCAAGAAAGTTGTACCAAGATATAGGCTGCGCATAACTTTCTGTTTTAAGACAAGAATTCAATGTGACAAATGTTTTACCCTATACATGTTACATAAAAAAAAAAAAATATGCATACATTATCACCATTACAATTAAAATACCATTGCGCGCATTATTTTGTGATTATTGTTTAGTTATGGGGATCGGTTTTTTTTATTATCCTGCTTCTACAACTGGTGAAGCTGGGTTCAACATTATGCAACTGGGCAAATATGCTTTCAAGTATGTTGTTACATAATTCAGGAAAACTTGTATTGATTGATATTATTCAACGTTCATTGCGCAGCCGACCTAAATGTGGTATGCTACAGTTTCAATGAAAAAATTTAATTAGCTGCTTGGGTGTAAAAACTTCTTTCACGGGTTAGTCTAAAACTGCACATTCATAGTGAACAATGGCCGTCATTGGCGTGTTTTATTTTTCAATCGTAAGTAAAAGTTTATTCCAGAAAAAAATATAGAATGTGGCATCTTCCATCACTGAGATAACTCGTGGCGGGGGCAGGCAACAGTAAAAAAAAAAAAAACTGCAATGTCAACAAATAATACCTCCAAGCAGTAAAATACTAGATGAGGACAATAGATAATGATTTTTCATCAGTGCTTGAACGCCACGAACTTATAAAGTGACTGGCATTTTTTCTGCTTGTTACATTAACACTATGGCTTGGGAGCATGTTAGTTTTGGAGCTGTGTACATGTCATGAGTCCAGGTATGTTCTTTATTTACCTTTGTCATTTTTGATAGTCCATTAGCTTGACCACGTGTCCTTGGTGTTTCTACAGGTCTTCTCAAGTACTTGTCTAGTAATGCAGCAGGATAGCTTTAGTTTCCTTAAGGACCACATGCTGTACTTTTTTTTTTTTTTAAGTAGATCTGTTAGATAATCGTTCAATTTCCTGCAGATGACTGCCAGGAAAAGTAATCAATTCCTCCCCCCCCCCCCTTCCAAAGCAATAATGCCATACGTTAAATAGGTTGAACAGTAGCAAGGTAAATCGTCAAGAACATGGTTTGTTCACTAAATTATTGACGGAGAAGTGATTCTTGGTAGTGATGTAGTATTATTAAGCGCCAAGGTTCTGAAAGTTAAATCGACCTTAATTCTCGTTTTGAGGATACAATTTCCTAAGTCACAATGCTAAAAGAGGCGGTTTAGCAGTTCCTCGGCGACGTCTTGCAGCAGCTGAGATTACGTTGCACTTAAATGTCAATGGAAATACGTTCGTGTCCTTTTTTTCCCCCACCGTTGGTGAGCGTACACAGTGGTGAACTGAAATAAAGCTACAGTATTCTCCTTTTTGTTTAGAAAATGTAGTGTCTTTAATTGCGACCGCAAATGTTGTGTTGAGATTTTTGTTAATGTAACCATTGTAAATGTTTCGTATAAATCTTTGTTACTTTTTTGTCATGAGCAAAAACAATTTCACAAGCTAACCAGTTCATAAACCAATTAGTTTGAAGAATGGTTGTGTAAACTAATTGGTTTATTTAATCTAAAACAGAACCCACGAGGGTGAAAGAACCCACCGAGTATCAGCCAATCAAAGTAGTGATATCGGAGCAAAAATGGCTGCCACCAAGTTGCTACATTAGTTGCCAAGCTAATCCCATCGACTATTAGCTCAAAGGTTAAATGAAAAACCTGGCCATTGCTGTAACTCGTAGCGATGCTCACGTTTTTCATTTAACGTTTGAAGTAATAATCGGTGGGATTAGCTTGGCAACTAATATAACAACTTGGTGGCAGCCAGTTTTGCTCTGATACCACTACTTTGATCGGCTGAAGCTTAGCGTGTTCTTTCACCCTCGTGGTGTAGTGTGGTGCCAAGCAATGCAGCGAGGTTATTTTGAACAATATAGAAAAAACCTCCAGCCCACCGCCTTCAACGTTACTGGGAAACAAATCTGAATGAATTGGTACTAATGGGGGATGAGTGTTCTGAACGACTGGCATCTTCAAAGTTATGGTTACTACTAGTGTCAGTGGTAATGAAAAAAAAAAGAGTCGTATAATTATTGTCCTTTCTAAGAAGTGCTCATAAAACGTTATTATGGTAAGCGTATTATGACCAGCAGGTCAGCAATGCGTCATGGATCTGTAATGTTGTTGTGTACTGACCGTAACACCAAAGTGAACTTAATTAGTGCTGGTGAAACAAATGTACTAGTGGTTGCTACCCTTCATTATTCCATTTTTTAAGGTTAGCATTTTGCGGTATGTACGCTTTATGAATCATTAAAGATATCATAAAGAGGAAGTAACGCGTTTTAATGGGGGAACCGTATTGCCAGAGACTGCCACTTAATTGCTAGCATTGCAGCTGTATGGTGTGTGGCTGGCGTAGCTGTGAAAATTGGTATCTTTGAGCTACCAAATTGCTGAGGCTCGGCTATAGATGACTACAGACTTTGAAAAACAAAATGATGCCGGTGGTCACCAAAAAAGAGTCAAGGGGGCACAATTTTTGATTGATAAATAAAGACAAGACTATTTTGCGCAAAAAAAAAAATGTAATTGATAAAAAGACAAGGACGACAGACGTTTTGTCTAATTAGTAATTCTTTCGGACTCTGACGGATTCTAAAAAAAAACATTGCAGGGATCCTTGAATCAATATTACGATCCTGCAACAGCTTTCGTTTTAATGATTTTCTTCACAATTGTACCTACTGAAAAGACATCCAAAATAATGTTGGGGGACATGTTCCCAGACCGGTTCATTTGTGAGGATCCGTGGACGTTGTAATTTGACAATTGAGCAGCTATTTCAAATAACCATTCAAATTAACATCCGTGCGTAGGTTTGGCATGTGAATGGGTGCAGCTAAATTTTACTCAAGTCTGTATTGTTTAATTTAGGTTAGGAAAAAAATATTCTCTAGCTGGCTTAATTGTATTATCCTGTGTCCACCCATGGGCCCCATCTCTTCCAAATATGTTGTGCTACTTCCAAAGAGCAACTTTCAATGTCACGTGTTCTAGTTCAATATGCACCAGAATCTCAACGACATTATGGCATTATCTCAAGATTGCGCCACACATCACTTACTTTGCACACTGCCACAGTTACGGGCCCAGTTGCAATTAGATTTTTTAATAAGCAGCCCAACTTTAAATTTTAAAGTGCAGTGTTTGCCTTGACCTTTAGAAAAAAAAGTACAGAATAAACTGACCTTCCATCACTTGTGATAGTGTAATGTAAGGAAGTTGACCCACAGGGGTTGCTTTGGTCTACTCGTCAACTATATGCATATTATAGTGAGGAAACTGATGAACCATCAGCAGTATAATTATGTACATGTTTTTACATTATTAATTGTTTTGTTTAACACAATTTTTTTTGTTTGTTTTTAGTGAGGTGAAAAAGGCTCAGCCAGACATTCTCTTCAGTAAGTCTTTTCAAGATTTACCAGTGAAGAAAGTGAATTTGCTAAAGCAGACTGTGTTTGCTGCCTACACGGGCCCTCAAGGTGGACTGACCAGCGTCAATCGCAACCCCCAAAATGGCGAGTTGCTTACAGAAGGGATGGACTATTTGGATGAGGAACTGTTGGGGAGGCGACAAGCTCGACTTGCCCAGCCTGAGGACCTCGAGGAATTTATGGAAAATTCCAACCATAACCACACATCGTGTACGCCTCCGCCATCTCGCAGGCCGTCGACTGCTGGCAGTCGCAAAACGTCCATCCACGAAGATTATAATTTAGTTCAAGAACGGAATTATCAATATCTGTATAAAGGTAGGTATCCATACAAAGTTCAGAGTGTTTTTAGTAGAAAATCAAGGCATAGCAGAGTTCATCATTCTTTCCCCAAAATAGAGAACTTCTGGTTAGAATTAATTTCTGTCGTGAGGGCCAAAATATCAAAACTAATAATTTTATGCGACCGTTACAGTAGGGTTTACTCTTAATGTAAGGGTGTGCAGTGGATAGATGGAAGTAGTTTTTCTGTAGTGGCAGTTTCCTGTACTCCGGCGGAAATTTTTTTTGTCTAAATAGGTGCATGTGCTGTGATAGGTATTTGTTTATTTAAAAGGAGTGCTAAAGTTTCTCCTCAGTGTTGTGCATAATGTCGGAGGCTATATAACATTAAGTCTACTACAAATCATAGGTGAAGAGAGGGGTAGGGAGCTACAAAAAATTACCACCAGCGCTCAAATTGTAAGGTTGCAGGCGCTGTAGTTTCTTACCTCACCCATTGTCCATGATTAATAATCACTGCAATGTTAAACTCTGACTTAGTAGTTTGCAGTTATGTTGTATCTAAAAAGAAACTGTAAATAGATAAGCTTTTCATTTATTTTAATAGAAAATGGAAGCCATTCCCCAACAGATGACTGCTACTTCAAGGATACTGAAGAAACAGTTTTAGCAGGAATCAAAAATTGGAATAGGCCTCATGAAAAGGCATATGGGGCTGCCACAACTCTCTATGAACGCCATCCAGTCACTTTGGAAAAAGCGGGTAAAGTATTAAAGTTCATGCTTCATGCACTTCAGTTGGTTTTTGTGTGTATGATGGTATTAAGTTAGGCAGGACAAAATTTTTTAAAGGTTAACATTTACATGCCTCATAGTTTCAATCGGCTTGAAAAAGAGTCAACATTATCACACAGTAACAAATGCTACAGTTTTTTTAATGACAAAATGGGAAAAAGTTCCTGGTGAAGTTTTTTAGTGCCTTGTTTCAGTGTACTTAATATTAAATACACTTTTCTTAATATTAAAATCTTCTAGTTGAACAGGGTACACAGTTTGAAATGATTACAGAAAGTTACGTAATTGGCACGTAAACCCAGACTTACGACTTGATCAAGTACCTAAGGTTGCTCCTGATTTTGACCCCATTGTGTAATATGTCTCTAAAAATGTATTTTACTCCGGATGTAAAATCAATTTTGTTGTTGTTGATTTAATTTAATTGGCTTGAAGCTTTATTCTTTTACCTCTTTCGTGCCTCCACTTTCCAAAGAAGTATTAATTGATAGAATGTAATTTCTGTCATCCAGTCAGTACTTGAAATGATAAATACTCAAATTTTTGGTGAATCTTTCTCCTCCTTCTAGAACACAAAAACAATGAATGGTGCTCATTTTTGTGCTCCACAAGAAGGTGAAAAGCTTTGGCGAAAACATTTGAGTGTTCATCATTGTTTCAAATAATGATTGGGTGGCAAAAAGGATTGTAGCCCTGAATGCTAAGGTCCCAGGATTACACCCCTGAATCTAAAAGTCACTCAACACACAAACTTGATAATTGGTATAGTTTTCGAGAAAATAGTATTATAATTTGATTCTGTGGGTTTATTTTCGAAATACGTCCTCTCGCTCGTGTTTCCGGCGCCGTTCACACAGGCGCAGTTCGGTGCGTTGGGCATCGTTATGACAGACACAGTAACACGGTGATGACCAGGTGTCAGTGGATTCAGAAGACATTTATGTCTATGGTCCATATTTGTGCCATGAAGCAGTTTCCGACTTCCATCTTTTGTTATTTACTATCATCGTTTTGTAAGAGGAATATGCACCGGTTCTCGAGTCTTCTGATCCACTGCCTGAGATGTTTGCACCTCTGGGAAATTTGATACCAGACCCCTGCCGTCTACCTTTCGCAAGTTTTAAAAATGTTTTATTATAGTAGACGATCAGTGTATTAACAAGGTGTTTGTTGAGGGAGGAAATGGTTACTGTTGCAGTCTGCGCTTAGAGGTCAATACCACTCCTAACTTTATTCTGGAAGGACTATCAAACATCATGCCGTGGAATGTGCCAGGGAAATGTGTGTAGATACAACTTTTGGTTTAGCTTCAAAATGTAGCATGTCACGGTGTAGGTACCTTCAACGGGTTATGATTCCGTATAATTCGTTGGCGGTGTTTTAGTGTGCGGTGACAATAAGTTTCACAACTTCCGCTATTCTGCAGTTGCCAGGTATTTTGAACAGTCCTGGACTTTGATTCCCTCGTACAGTAGTTGGCTGCACCTACCTTATGGCCCTCAACCGTGCTTTTTTTTTAAAATATTTGCAAAATTGTACAATGCTAGTGCAAACCATTCAATGAAATTACTACGTTGTTACGTCCCATTTTCCAACCCAGATGGAATTTGGATTTCTGGTTTGCAAAAACATATTAACCTGATAATTTTAGCATTACATTCCTCGAATGTGATGGTTCTCTGGAGGTTTTTCGGTTGTGTGTAACCGCCTGCTTGCATGCTCCCACTGCGTCTGCGCGACGCAGGCCTCTATTTAAGCGGCAGCATGGCCGATATCGGCATTCATTTTCCTCCACGGTTCACTTTGTTCCGTCGGTCTCTGGGATTGGACTTTCGCTTTCGCGACATCTTTTCGTCTCAAGCCGCGAGGCGGCTTCGTACCCTTCCTTCTCCTTCATCGTGGGAAAAGAAGTCATCGTGGCTCCCTCCCGTTGTCTCCCGGGAATGACCCACTTGTCGGTGAGGGCGACCGCTAGGCACCGTCCGCATCACTCGGCTGGTTGCCCATGTCGCCCCTTCACGACATGTTCTTCGTTGGAAATGAAGTCATCGTGGCTCCCTCCCGTTGCCTCCTGGGTTCGACCCACTTCCGTCGGCTGGGTGACCGCTAGGCCCGTCCTCATCACTCGGCTGGTTACCCATGTCGCCCCTTCACGACATCTTCCTTCGTAGGACATAAAGTTTCGTGCCCCCCCTCCTCCCCCCGGGTTGTCTCCCGGGTGCGACCCACTTCCACACAGGATCGCAATCCTTGCCTCGGCCGTCTTCCTCCTCACCCATGAAACGCGCCGACACTCAAGACTGGGTCGCTTCGACTCCAAGCCAAGACAGCCGTAAATGCCACTTGTCCGTACCTCGTTCGCCACAACACCTGCTTCGCGACAACTGCTTTCGCGACACAAGATGCTGCAACACTGTCCACTCCTGATACCCTCTTACAATAAAGCTGTACCCTCACGTTCCGGCTGCCTGCCTCAGCCACTGCTTGACCTTGCAGCCCTCGAGGAATACCTTCGGCAACCCAAGGCCCTCTTCCGGGAAGCTATAAGACGCTTCGTCTCTCCGCGGAATCTCCAACACCAACTCCCCCATCGACCTTTCCTCGAAGTTGTTTCGCCGTGACTACAGTGTAACTCGCCGCGAAGCTCACATCCTAGTCGACTGGGTACTCCGCCAGCACGCAAGATCGCATACTTGGACGCCTCCCTCTTGCACCTCATTGGTGAAAGAGCTGAAACTCAAGACTAGGCTGCTTCGACGACAAGCCATGACAAGCCGAAAAACGCCAGTCACCTGGCCCCCCCCCCCCCCACCTGGAGCCAAGCAACGCAAACTTGCGGTGCCACCAGCCTTCGCGTGACACCTACTTTCACGACTCCTGCTTTCGCGACGAAGGGACCCTGGACTCCATCCGTCCCCGTCAAGCACACCCTGTTTACACACAACACCACTAAAGCTCGTACCATTCCCCTGGCTCCTCTACTCAAGACAGTGGAAGAAACGGTACCAGACTGCTTCATGTACAAACCATCACAGTCCGCTGACGCCCCAGTCATCAACCGTGGTCTCAGGCTTTGGATTTTCCTTCGCGACAGAGATGCCAAACCACGCAGCCTTTTAGGACAATCGACGACGCTTCTCACCTGCCTCTTCCGGAACGGCGGTTTCCTGCTGAGCAATAGCAAACCCCTAGAACTAGACACAAAACCACCAGCACCACGCCCCGACCGCGAATCAAGCTGTGCCTTCGCCTTCATGTACAAACCATCACAGTCCGCTGACGCCCCAGTCATCAACCGTGGTCTCAGGCTTTGGATTTTCCTTCGCGACAGAGATGCCAAACCACACAGCCTTTTAGGACAATCGACGACGCTTCTCACCTGCCTCTTCCGGAACGGCGGTTTCCTGCTGAGCAATAGCAAACCCCTAGAACTAGACACAAAACCACCAGCACCACGCCCCGACCGCGAATCAAGCTGTGCCTTCGCATAAGCCTTCACGCCGCCTCACAAGCCGACGTATTGAACACAACAATCAACGCCGAGTTCTTCTAACAGCAACGGGGATCTCTCCTTGCCTCCATGCAGTTCAAACACAAAAAACGACGCCTCACAGAATGCAGAATCCCCCCCCCCCCCCCGCATCCTCGTCGCCGCCGCTTTCACTTGCGTTTCAACGGCCTCCGTCCCCACTGCCTTTC
>JAHWFP010192970.1:20757-40365 GCA_023313725.1 Lithobius niger
CCCCCCCCCCCCCCCCCCCCCCCCCCCGCATTCTCGTCGTCGCCGCTTTTACTTGTGTTTCAACGGCCCCCGTCACCCCTGCCTTTCAACAAGAACATTCCATCGCCACAGGACTCTAGCGTCCATCCGCATCCTTTCGCGACATGATTTTATCAAGCAACGCTTCTTTGTCGCGAAGGCAGCTCCACTGGGATTTGGCACGAAAGCTCAAGCCTTGTTTTGACATCCTACCCTTCTGTTCCCGGTACTGTTCCCGTATTGGCTGTTAACGCAGCCTCCACCGAGCCGAGATCGCATTCCCTATCGCGAAGGGGACGATCATCCAACGCTACAACCCAGGCCGGGGTTTTTACAGCACTTCAAAATGGAAACGCTGGAAACAATTTAAATTCCGCTAGCTGCCATTCAGCCTGAACGCTACCCCAAGAATTTCACGATCGAATTTGTGTCCAAGCTTTGATTACATGTTGTCGTCTCAATCAAGTTTTAAAGCAAACGACCGCATCAAGACTCAGGGCCTCATTAGTGCGAAGAGCCAACAACCGAAGGGGTAAACCAAGATGGAAGCCGTTTGCACCTCTTGCTGTTTGTCTCGGCCGTGGCTAACCCCACGTCTCGAGTGAAAATCAAGTCACCTGTTGCTGTCTACTGCTGCGCGTCTCACTTGTGGCTAGAACCCACGTTTTGAGCAAACCATGACGGAAGCCGTTGGCACCTCTAGCTGCTTGTCTCGACCGTGGCTAACACCACGTCTCCAGTAAAAATCAAGTCACCTGTTGCCGTTTACTGCTGCTCGTCTCACTCATGGCTAAATCCCACGTTTGGAGTAAAGAACCAAGACGGAAGAAGTTTGCATCTCTTGCTGCTTGTCTCGACTATGGCTGACCCCACGTCTTGACTGAAAATCAAGTCACCTGTTGCTGTCTACTGCTGCTCGTCCCACTTGTGGCTAGAACCCATGTTTTGGGTGAACGAAGATGGAAGCCGTTTACACCTCTTGCTGCTTGTCTCGACCATGACTAGCCCCACGTCTCGAGCAAAAATCAAGACAACAGTTGCTGTCCACTACTACTCGTCTCATTCGTAGCCAGAACCCACGTTGTGAGTGATCCAAGATGGAAGCCGTTGCATCTCTCCCGGCCTGTCTCGACCGTGGCTGACCCCACGTCTCAAGTGACAGTCAAGACATCAGTTGCTGCCCACACTGCTGCTCGTCTCGACCGTGGCTAACCCCACGTCTCGAGTGAAGATCAAGACATCAGTTGCTGCCTACACTGATGCTCGCCTCATTCGTGACTGAAAAACCCACACTTTCAATAAAGAGGAAAATCGGAAGCCGTTCACATCCCTTGCTGTTCGTCTCGACCACGTCTCCAGTGAAATTCAAGACAACAGCTTGCTGTCTACACTAATGCTCGCCTCATTCGTGGATAAAACCCACGTTTTGAGCGAAGGGTGAAGTCGGAAACCGTTAACATCCCTGGTCGCTCGTCTCAGTCAAGGCTGACCCCACGTCTTAAGTGAAAGGAAAGACAACAGTTGTCGTCCACAGATGCACGTCATAGCCGTGGCGAAAACCAACGTTCTGAGTGAAAACAAAATCAAAGACGTTGCCCTTCTCGCTGCTCGTCTCGACCGAAATTGACCCCACGTCTCGAGTAAAAAAAAAAAAAAAATTGCTGTCCACACTGATGCTAGTCTCATTCGTGACAAACACCCACGTTTGAATAAAGAGTCAAGACGGAAGCCGTTCCCACCTCTCACGTCATAGCTAGCCTCAAGTCGCGAACAAAAATCAAGACAACAACGACAGACTACACCGCTGCTCGTCTTATCCGTGACTAAAAAATCCACGTTTTGAAGGAAGAGTCAAGAAAGATGACGTTTTCACCTCGCCCAAATTGTCTCAACCACAGCTGTCCCCACGTCCCGGGAAAGGAAAAGACACCTAATGCAAATCCAACCGGTGCTCGTCTCAAACATGGCTAAACCCACATTGAGTAAATAGTCACACGGATGACGCCCTCTGCTCTTCCAACATCTCCACCAACGAAAACACCACGTTTCGAGTGAAGACCAAGACGACCATTGCTTTCTACACTTGTCGCATTCGAGGCTTGAACGGGTTGAGTGAAGTTTTCAAGCCAGACAACGTCTTCACCTCGAGCCGATAGTCTCGACCTTCACCAAGACACATCCACTGCACAACCTTTACGTAAACCCATTCCCACGATTCGATCTCCCTGTACAGGTACTGAAGAAAGCCAAGGAAGCCAAAGCCTCCTTCTCCTCAGAGCCCCTTCTGACCAGATTTCTCATCTGTAACCCTTCACCCAAATCAGGGATTCCGAGCCTGAACGCTTCAAAACTGCCCCGTCCGAGCTCTCCATCTCAACCTCACCCGAACCCACACGAGAACATCCCAATAAACGGAAACCTACTTTTCCTGCGTAGAGGCTCACAAACAGGAGAAACCTTAGCTACAATGATCTCTCGTTGAAAAAAAAAAAACAATCGATGTCACCAACGACAAAGCCCAACCTAAAGGGAAACAGCAACAACGCACGACGTCGCAACGATTTCAACATTATGGGCACACCATAATGCCATTCCAATAGAAGAATTCCTACAGGCGGCATCCTAGCGTCACTCAACGACATCTACCTCCCACTACCTGAGGAACGTGTCAAGCAAAGAGAAGGGACTACACTGGCTGGGTCCAATCGTCGCATCCAGACCTGTTGTCAAGCCCCCCTTAAGCACAATCAGAACGAAGCAGAAGCAAGCAAGCCATCCCAGATGGAAACAAGCCACCCATAGAAGGAAGCAAACCACCCTAGATGAAGCAAGATCCCTTAAACAACAATCCTTTTCAGGGCCACCATACCCTCCGAATGAGAACCAGATTCCTGTCTCACAACACAAATGTTCTGAATGAAGTGCGAAATTCTCTGAAATTTTTTGGGGGAAGCCTGCTTGCATCCCGGGGCGCCCCGTCAGATCGGTGCCCGCCACCACGTTTGACGAGGTTTCCTGATAATGCTAAAATTATCAAGTTAATATGTTTTGGCAAACAAGAAAGAACATTTTGCCGGCCCCCAGTCAGGCCGGCTAAAACTGGTTTCTTTTTTGCCTAAAACATCTTAACCAAGGGCCCGCCCTGCCTCCCCTCTCGAGTCACCTCCTGACAGATTGAGAGGAAAATGAATGCCAATATCGGCCATGCTGACGCTTAAATAGAGGAGGACTGCGTCGCGCAGACGCAGTAGGAGCATGCAAGCAGGCGGTTACACACAACTGAAAAACCTCCAGAGAACCATCACATTCGAGGAATGTAATGCTAAAATTATCAGGTTAAGTATGTTTTAGGCCAAAAAGAAACCATTTTTAGCCGGTCAGACTGGGGGCCGGCAAAATATTCTTTATCGCTTATGAGGTAAAGAAAATGAACCAAGCTGCCAAACGAGACCAAATCTGGTTTTGCGGTTTACCACATAACCATGGTTACTGAAACTTTTCAATCGGTGACGGTCACTTGTCACTTTTACTCTTGGCAAAAGTCAGGGAAACCATCACATTAGGATGGTAAGCTCCAGTAATGGGAATCTAAAGGCTTTTAGGAACATAGAAATCACCTTTACTTTCTAAGAAGCATACTAGTTCAGAATGCTTTATTAGGTGTGACACCATGAACGACTTGTTTTGGCCAACACAGAAATGCAGTGATCGTTTCGGTTTCGTTCCATTTTAGATCTCATGTGAGGTAAGTTTGGAGTCCATACCTCTGTGGGCTTTCACTGGTGAGGTAGGCGTAAGTCAATCAGGTCTGTGTGCAGGACACCCACCACCTTTCCCTGGGTTATAGTTTCCGATCACTCCTCGTCTTTGGCTGTAACACTTGCTTTCATTGGTAAAGCTTTCTGTGAAGAAATGCAGAAATTGGTTGGCAAGGTGCAAGTCGGATGAAGTGGATCCTTAGTCAGATCTGAGGTTGCATTTGGCAACTTATCTGGGACAACCCTTTCAGTAGGGACTCTCCCCATTGGAAATCTGGAGTAATTCGTCAGCAGTTAACCGTGCTGTCCAGCCGGGGAAATTAGTTTTTTTAAGCAGAAGAATAGTTTCAATACTGACTAGTTCATTTGAGAACGTTCGTTCTAATGTCCGCCGTTTTTTTCCATCTAGAACTTACCTTAGTGGTAGGATAATCTTCAGCCCGTTTCAGCTGTTCATTTCATATCAGGTATGGTGTCACTGGCAAAACTAGCTTTTTGGCTCTGCCAATAAAGGGGTCTGTAATTCGAAACGCCATTTTAATGGTACTGACAGAGGAGTACTAATAATGGATCTTCAGGTGGAGACTCTTGACGATTATTCTGAAACAAGCAGGATTCTCCTTGCCAGTCACAAAACGTTTTTTACTCTGCCTTTGATCTTGAACCTAACAAAGTAAAAAAAAAATGGTATGAATGATACAATTTCGACCCTCGCATTCCTTCTGTCATCATCTTGGCATCTTTTCTGGAAGAGCTTTTCACTAGGAACGTTCTCCACAGCAACCAAAGGATACAGGTCCGCCATAGACTCTCTCTTGCATCGGAAACTATCCGGTATTCGACAACCTAATTATTTCAAGATTCATGCTAGGTTTCGAAAATGCTCGTTCTGAAACTCTCCAACTTTTTCATAGTTGTAATCCTACACTGGTTCTTAAAAGTCTTTCGTCATTACCTTACGGACGTTATACCTGATATAACGCCGGACCACTTTCCTTTAAAGCCCTGGGTCCGATTATTGATCATGAAGGGATTGAAAGTTGGATGTCCAGTGAGAGCTCTCCGGCACTACTCTGAAAGGACCCAAATCCCTGCTAAAAAAGATCATTTCTCTGAAAGAACTGTTCCCCCAAATCCTCTGTTCTTCAAATTGACAAGATCTCGTGTGAAATACTTCCGCTGCCTGTGATCCCATTAAAAATTTGGAGAATGGATTTTTTGAGGACATTAGGCGTGCCTATGAACTTGTTCCAGGTCACCAGTCAGGTGCATGCTCATGATTAAGGGCTTTGGTAGCTTCATGTGCTTACAGGAATGGCCACCACTTGACAAAGTTGTTGCTGCCTGTTCATGAACCAATTAACCACTTTCCTAAGTCACTACCTTCGGGATACTAGTGGCTGCTAGGGTAGAAAACTATGAGAGAACATTCTGGAGGATAGCAGTTGCATTAGACATTAAAAATGCAACTGGCGAAATATAAAAAAGGCTCTTAATCGTAGGCGAATACCTTTCTTAATATTTTATGAAGTAATTGGTATAACACATTTTGTTCTAGCTGACTCTACTGTAGGACAAAGACGATATATATTATTGAAGGGAAATATTATGCAGATAGTAAGAAACAGAATTTTAATAGTGTTTAAAATTAGTTTCTTTGCTGCCAAAACATCTTAACCTGATAATTTAGCATTACATTCCTCGAATGTGATGTTCCCCTGGAGGTTTCTTCCGGTGCGCAGCCGCCTGCTTGCATGTCCCCTACCGCGCATGCGTGTGGTAGTCCTCCCTTATAAAAGCGACAGCGTGCACGCTATCGGCATTCATTTTCCTCCAGAGGTGTCTTCACGCCACCTCGCGCAGCTGTTCCCCAGCTTTCGCACGGAAAAAGCCGCCGCCTCCGAAGCTCCCGCTTCGCTCGCCGCTCCCTCTCATGCTCTCCTTCGTCCGCAAGCAACTGGCTTCTCCCTCGGCAACCGCTGGATCTCCGCCCTCGACCTCGCCGCAGTTGGCCCGATCCCTGCCGCCTCCTTCACCGAAGCTCCATCTGCAAGCAACAACGTCTTCTCGGACTCTCCCTTGCAACCCGGCCAGCACACCCCGCCGGCCGAACCCATGGACCAATCGGCTCTACGGGAGGATTTTCTACGGGCGAAAGACGTCTACCGTGAAGCCAAGAAATCCCTCCAAAATCCCTCCAACGGGCTACGACAGCTACCCTCTCTCCAGCCCGCAACTCTCCCTTGGACTTGTCGTCCAACTCCTCCCGGATTGGTCGAAGCGTCTCCCGCAGCGAAGTCCGGCACATCGTCCAGGAAACGGTCCGTGTGATGCAGGACAATCCCATGCCGCCTCCCTCCTGCACGTCTTCCGCCCGACACGCAAGCCTGGATCACTTCTGCCCCCAGCCACGACACGGGCAAACGAGGCTCAACGCCGCCCCCTGCCGCTCAGAAGAGACGTAAGTCATCTTCTCCCTCTCGTCCGCAAGCTTCTCCTCCTGCGGGCCCCACGGCGACTACCGAAGCCCCACATCCCGCCATCCCTCTTTCGTCCGGCAAGAGGATTCACTTCCCGGACGAGGCCACCGATGACCAAGTTTTCCGCTTGGCCGCGCTTCTCAAGACGGTCGAAGAAACCATTCTCGACTGCTTCCTATTCAAGCCCTCACAGTTGGCCGACGCTCCCGTGAACAACCGTGGGCTGAAAACTGGCTTCGGCTTTGCCCTTAGGGACAAAGACACCAAACCCCGCAATCTTCTCGGGCAATCCACTACGCTGCTAACCTGCCTCCTCCGCAATGAAGGCTCCATACTCGGCAACGGCGACCCTCTCATCCTGGACAAAGAACCGCCACCACCTCGTCCAGGCCGTGAAAACAGCTTCTTTCGTCCGTTGGGCGACGGCGCTACAAACCCGAACAACTTCGCTACCTACCCGGAATGTGAATTCTTACGCAGCGAAGTGAAGATGGATTTCGGCACTGCTCTTTCCATCCCGAAGAAGGCTGACATCCCTACTTTCGTCCTTTACGACAGTGACAAGTGTCTTCGGCTCAGCCTACGGGCCGCCTCTCAAGCTGACGTTCTCAACACGGCGGTAAACGCACTATGCGAGAAATTATCCTCGGACGCAAGCCCCGAAGAAATACGCTGTCTTTCGTCCCTAATCATGCTGCTCTTTCAGAAGGCAAGCTTCGCCACGTATCACTCCATCAACTGGGCTACGAGAGCCCTTTTCAACAACACTCTGCTGCTCCGAGACATTGCTCTTTCGTCCGCAAACAACCTAAACGTCTCCACGATCCACCGGCTCCGCAACAAGCCCATCCACGAGTCGGACACACTCTTCCGGGGCCTCATCCCAACTCTCGCTCCCCACCTCGACATCGCCTGTAAACCCAAGCCGTTCAAACAGCTCCCTTCTGCCTCTCGCCCGGCTCTGAAGAATAAACAGCATAACCCCCGGCCTCCCTTGGACAACTGGAACAGGATGCTGGCCCCTTCCCAGTCCCCGAGTCACAACGACTCTCGTCCGAAAAACCCGCAGCCCTTTCAGACGGACCAGCCTCGCTCTCGTTCCGGCCAACGCAACCAGAAGCGAGCCACCACTCCAGACCGACGTAGTCGCCACTCTTCACCAGGAGGCAAAACCAACTTTCGTAAGAACCAACAATGACGCCTCTCACCCATCCTGTCTTCCAGTCTGGGCCAGATTACGTTTTTTTCTCCCAGCTTGGCTACAACTAACAAAAAATCCAGAAGCCCTTTTTATCGTCAAACACGGCTTTCGTCCGGAATTTCTGTCGAAGCCACCGCTCCTCCCATCACCACCATGGGAATTCTCCCCACCACCAACACAACAACTATCGTTCGAAGTCTCAGAACTCCTACGGAAGGATGCGATAAGGGAATGCCACAAGCCAGGCCCGGGCTTCTACAGCTCCATCTTCACCCGACCAAAGAAGTCAGGAGGCTCCCGCTTGATCTTCAACATGAAACCTCTCAACAAATTCATCTCAAACGACCATTTCAAAATGGAAACTCTCGAATCCATCCGTCTTTCGTTCAAGCAAAACGACTGGACTGTCTCGATCGACCTAGAAGACGCTTATCTCCATGTCCCACTCCATCCGTCTATCACGCACCTCTTTCGGTTCATCTACAACCAAAAGGTCTACGAATTCCGTTGTCTTCCCTTCGGCCTGAATGCAGCCCCCAGAATCTTCACCTTGGTTCTCAAACCTATTCTGGCACATCTACACCAAAACGAAATTCAAGCCAACAGCTTACGTGGACGATTGGGCCCTCAACAACTCTGACCCTCTTACTCTACTACAAAACAGGGACAAGACCATTTCCCTACTAAACCGACTGGGCTTCGGAATAAACTACTCGAAATCTCGCCTAATCCCAGCACAAATCTCCACCTTCCTGGGAGCCTCTTTTGACCTCCACACAGCAAGAATTGCCCCCTCCCCGGAACGGATAGAAAACTTGCTTCTCCATACCCGCCTCTTTCGGTCAAAAACAAGTTTTTCTCCTCGGGAACTAAACTCCCTCATCGGGAAGATGGACGCAATGGCAAACCTCGTTCCCTACGGTCAATGGATGGTAAGACCACTTCACCACCACCGCATAGACAACCGGGCAATCAATCAGGACCTCCCGTACAAGCAAACCCCCTTCAGCCCCGACTTTCCTCTGGACTCCCTCCTTTGGTGGTCAGATGTCACCAACCTCACGAAGACACAACCTCTCCACGAACCACATCCCGAGGTACTTATCTTCACGGACGCTTCAAAGACGGGCTGGGGTGCCCACCTGGGAACACAAGAAGCCTCCTGCCTTTGGCCTCCATTCTGCACGGACCACATCAACTACCTCGAGCTCCGAGCAATCTTACTCGCCCTACATCATTTCCTTCCCAACATCAGGAACAAAACTATAAAAATTCAGTCCGACAACACGACTGCTCTGGCCTACATAAAGAAACAAGGAGGAACGAAATCCAGATCTCTCCACCACCTAACTTCAGAGATCTTCAACCTCTGCATCCCATCCCACACAACATCACATTCCTTCCTCTCCATATCCCAGGCAACAGGAATGTGATTGCCGACTCCGTACACGCCGGAAACCTCCGACAGGCGAATGGTGCCTCAAGAAATCCATCTGCGAATCTCTCTTCACCATCTGGGGCACTCCAATGATAGACCTGTTCGCCACGAGGCACAATGCCAGACTTCCCCACTACATCAGCCCGATCCCGGACGACTCGGCAATAGCAATAGACGCCCTTACGTTTCCTTGGCACAACCTATTCGCCTACCTTTTCCCACCCTTCAAACTACTTCCACAAGTACTTCGGAAAATAGAGGAAAGTCACAGCCTGTTCATTCTAATAGCCCCCCTCTGGCCATCGGCAGCATGGTTCCCACTCCTTCTAGAACTTCTAGTCGACATTTCAAGAAGTATACCTCTTCAACCAGATCTTCTATCCCAACAGAAAGGAACAAAGCTACACCCGAACGTGGCCACCCTCAACCTACACGGGTGGCTACTATCATCAAACTCCTTAAAAAGGCTGAAATTCATCAAGAAGAAGCCGAACGCATCGCCTCAAAGGCAACAAGAGACTCCACTAACCGGATGTATGACAGCCACTGGTCAAAATGGATTCGTTGGTGTATCACAAAACAAGTTAATCCTGTCAACCCACCTCTTCCCACCCTCCTGAACTTCTTCAGAGACCTGTTTAACATCGACAAATTCAAAGGCTCTACAATCCTCGTCTACCGCTCTGCCTTAAACACTGTCTTCAAAGCCGCCAACAACATGAACCTGCTTGACGACTACAGAATTTCAGCCCTGCTTCGTTCATACGAAAACGAAAGACCCACTACCAGAAGATCAATAACAGACTGAGACCTTTATCTCGTTCTCCAGTCATTAATGAGCGAACCATATGAACCTTTACAGGATACCTCCCTCCATCTCATGACCCGCAAAACGATCTTTCTTGTCACTTTAGCTGCCAGCCTTCGTTGTTCAGAAATCCAAGCCCTCTCAGCAGATCCTGCATACTGCATCTTCGGCCCCAACTTCCCTTCTGTCACCCTATATCCGAGGTCAACATTCAGAGCTAAAACACAGAAACCTTCGGAACCACCAAAACCAATCACCTTTCCAGCTCTATCCACCCTAGTTGGAAACGAACCGGAACGCCTTCTATGTCCAGTCAGAGCCTTACTCTTCTACCTAGCCCGGACACGTCATGAAGACATTCGCCGAGGAAGAAACCAACTCTTTCTCCTAGTCGACCCCCAATCTGGTGAAACATCAGCTGCCATGGTTTCAAGATGGATTAAGAAAACAATCGAAGCAGCCTACGAAAAAACTCCGAATGAGAGCATGAGAGTGACGGCGCACGAAGTAAGAGCTGTCTCCACATCATGGGCCCACCACAACGCCATCCCAATAGAAGACATCTTGGCAGCAGCGTCCTGGCGCCATCAAACAACCTTCACCTCCCACTACCTGAGGGATATGTCAAGAGAAGAATCAGGTCTACACCGGCTAGGACCGATCGTCGCAGCCAGAACTGTGGACAACCCCCCATTAAGCACTCAGAACACAGAAGCAAGCCACCCAGAAGGTAGCAAGCCACCCAGAAGGAAGCAAGCCACCCAGAAGGAAGCAAGACCCAAAACAACGGCCCTTTTCAGGGCCACCAAACCCTACGAAAGAGACCCAAGTTCCTGCTATCACTTGTTCTGAATAAAGTGCGAAATTTTTTCTCTTTCAGATAAAAAATCTTTTGGGGGAACGCCTGCTTGCATCCCGGGGCGCTCGTCAGGACGGTGCCCGCCACCAAACTTGACGAGGTCAACCTGATAATGCTAAATTATCAGGTTAAGATGTTTTGGCAACAAAGAAAGAACATTTTGCCGGCCCCCAGTCCGGCCGGCTAAAAATGGTTTCTTTGTGCCTAAAACATACTTAACCTACTCCCGCCCTGCCTCCCCTCTTAAGTCACCGCCTGACATATTGAGAGTAAAATGAATGCCGATAGCGTGCACGCTGTCGCTTTTATAATGGAGGACTACCACGCGCATGCGCGGTAGGGGACATGCAAGCAGGCGGCTGCGCACCGGAAGAAACCTCCAGGGTAACATCACATTCGAGGAATGTAATGCTAAATTATCAGGTTAAGTATGTTTTAGGCACAAAGAAACCAATTTTATCCGGCCGGACTGGGGGCCGGCAAAATGTTCTTTTTATTATCCTAAAATACTTACCTTCAGTAGAACTCACCCGCCTACCCGCTTTCACTGATATAACATGGCGGCACTACTAGCATTAATAAGGAACGCGAAGCAGTGCCCCTGGCGGGAGCTAGATTATACTAGATTATTGGGCACAAAAAAAGTTAAATTAATTTAATTTGGGCAATGAATAGCATAAAATAGGTGATTTTAGCATATATACTGAAGGTAAGTATAGTAAAAACTAATTTAAACATATCTTTATCATCATCATAGTGTTGAAAGTTTGTTACCATAGCAACAAGGAATCATTATTTCCCATAGAAGTTTGCCCTGCCGGACTCGTACGGTACGGTACGGCACGGCACTGGCTTAGGCCAGCTTATATAAGCTCCATAGCAGCGTCCCATCGGCATCATTTCTCCTAGGGCGATCGCCATGCGTGGTCGCTCTTTAAGCATCACCTTCGACATTCCGCACAGGATTCCACATTCCATTCCGCATACCCCTGTCCGCGGATGGACGTTACCTTCATTCCTACTTCAGTGGTGGCCCATCTTGTGCTGAGGCCGTTCCTTTGGGATGACTCCCGTTCCGCCTCCTGACGGGTCCTCGCCACGATTACAAAGGACTGCCTTTTCTTTGCTTGCTCCGGGTTCGTCACGTCCGTTTCACGTTCCTCGTTCTGCTGTCCCTCGCTGCCGCCGTTTCTCGGTGCCGCCGTTCCCCTTGGGTCTTACCCAGGGTGGCTCATGTCATCGTTGCGTTTGGGTGGTGCGCAGATCAGTTCGGATGAGCAACGTTCCCTCGACTCCCTTCCCCACTGAGAATTGCTTCTGTGCAGCCTTCTTGGATTGGGCCGTTTCACCGCCTACTGTCAGCTTTCGCCTTCCTTCCCTCCGGCATTAGATGCTGTTGTTTAAATCAAAGAGTATGCTATCCCTCCGCACCATCACCAACTGCGCAGCCCTCTTCTCTGATATATACTCCGACGATGCAGTTTGCTCGTCTTTCTTCGATATCCGACCTGTCATGTCATCCTTCATTCCCCCTGCTAGATCTCGGTCTGTAACGGGGGAGGGAGGGAGGGGGGGGGGGACGATTGCACCCCTTAGGAACACCAGCATCTAGTCACTGTCAGCCTGACGTTCCATCCCACAACTTGGAACCTGGTCCCTCGTCCCCTACAGCTGTCTACGTCGACTTAGTCTGTACTGAAGACGTCCCATATGATGTACACTAAACCATCCTTGGCTCTGCGTTCCCGGACTTCTTGGCTTTCTCACCTGGCTCTCCTCCAGTTCTGCGTTCCCATCCCATCACCATTCCGGGTATCACTCCTCTCGTCCCCCGAGTCCTTCCTCGTTACCTGAGACCTTGCTCGTCCCACCAGCAGTGCGTTCTCCTCGTCCATCCTGCACGGACATCATCACCCCGCCAACAGTTTTACTGTCTCCATCCCATGCCTTACATTCTACAGCCAATTCGTCTTGAACACACTAAAACTCTGGACTGACCTGTTCCCAGCCTCCCATCCTTTAACAACGCCGACACCAGCAGTACAGCCTGTTGTTCTGTGTACAAAAAAAAAAGGGAAAGACACATCCACCTTGTCCCACCTTCCTCTCAGACTCTCTACACTCTGCATGCACACCATACCGTTCCCACTTCGCAAGCTACAAGTCAACCGTCCCATTCCTACCAGCATTCCGTCTGCAAGGCCATTAATCCACCGTCCCGTCATTCCTCAAATAAAGACAAAAATATGTACCATCTAATCTAGACACTTCACGGTCGACTGGCCACTACCAACTTGGCCATACAGGTCTCACGTCCCATCTTCCAAACTCCATGACGCAGCCTGCTATCACCAGTCCCTTCAGCTTCTCCTCCCACGTTCCCTCTAGTAGGATGCTGCGTCCCGTGCTCCTGCTGTCTGCACTCACCAGCGGGCGCCACCACCCGGGGCTTCACGCTCCCACCGCATTCAAGCTTCCTGCGCTCTGCCAACTGTCACTCTCAGTCAACTGCTTCGACGCCATGGACGACTCATCATCCGAAAGATCGCTCCCTGCCCAGTAAAAACTTTCCGTTCCGAACCCGATATCAACACCAAATGCACCTTCCCCACCTCCATGCAAGTGTCCTGGATTCGCAGGAACAACCAAAAAGCCGCATCTTGATCAACATCCGTGTTACCAGGTCCACTGGTCCTGTGATGGCGAGACAAAGAAGTGCCGCATTTGTTTTTCCATTTCTCCCTCCATCATTTTTCTCCCATCAAGAAAAATCAGTGTCGCTCCAGGGAACGTGCCGAACGTGCTGCCGTCTCTTCCACTCTCCAGACAGATGCTCCGCAGCAACGTTCTTCATCAACTGTGCCCGTCCCAAAATCGTCCATTTTGAAACGACCAGCATCAGCTTCCATTCCTCTACCTTGTTGTCCTAAGAGACTGAAGCTCCCGTCCACAGACGCCGTCCCAGCGGTTGCCGGAACCTCTGGCATATGTGTGACTAAATCCAGCAGCCCATCGTCTATATTGGTCCGGATTAAAACTGCCCGCATTCCGTTTGCCCCACCTGTGCGACGTGGTCCATTTGCTACCCCCGACAAATCCAAGAAGACGGCCTTCCCACCTCTTTCCACGGATGGTACGACTGCTCCATCCAAGCGTCCCACATCTCCCGCTCTGCCTCCAAGTTCCGACTCTGCAACACGTCAAGCGGATCCCCCATTAGGAATCGTCCTGTTCCCGTCGGCCTCTGTGTTACACGAGGCATTAACAAGAGGCATACATCTTTCCACTAGAGAAATGGAAGATCTCAATTTTAACATCGATTTCGTCCTTTCCTTCGCCGACAAGTTTGCCACAGAATGTGCGGCTCTACGTTCCACTTTGCCTGACCTTCCGTCCATCTAACGAAGCCCTCACTAACGAACTGGAAGTTGTTAACCAGCACTTTTATTCAATGAGAGTGAACTATGCTCTGCTGCGATCACACCATTTATTGCTTTCTCTCATCCCATCGTCCCCACCTTGGCGTGCATATTATTATGCTCGTTCCCGAACACGCCGTCCTCGTAACGTGCGCTCATCAACAACCATTCCTTCATCCGGACGCCGGACCCAGCAGCGTCACAACCTTCCCCATCTATCCAAGAACTACACACAGCTGCGCCATCACTTTTACCGTCCCCTTTGCATGACCATTCGTCCACCTCTCAGCGTTCCGAATCACCTCTAGCCGACTTTCACATTGTTGCCACGTTACCCACCATCCCCGAAACAGGTTCTCTTGACATTCCTGTCCAACAAGACATGCATTCCTCAATCGTTCCTTCCTCGACACCCGTCACAACGGTGCCTCCCATTCCCAGCGCAGTTGACCTGCCAGCAACCACAACATTCACTTCACCTGAGTCCGCAGACGTCCCCACCACACTTGTTCTCCAGGATATGTCTTCTTCCGTTCAGACCCTGCGTTCCCCGTCTCACTCCGGCGTGAAACCACCCAGTCACCAGTATTGTAGCACATCACTAATTATTCCGTGTGGCAATTCGATAATGCTCCGTCATTCGTACCAGCGTTCCACGGGAGAAACCCCCATAAGCCAACTGCTTCTAGTGATCTGCCTTGCTCGCCGTGCCGTGCCAAGGCAAAAGGCGCGTAGCCCTTGGTTTTCGAATGATACCATAAGTCCTCAAGTTTACTTTCAATATCGCATTCCACATACTGTCGAAGGGAGCTAGCGAGGCGTTCCCTTCGACAGTCCTCTCCTTCGTTGAAGGACGGTGGAGATTGCTCCACGCTTCACATTCTTCTCTCCTACCTCCAATCACACGTCAAATTTCAAGCAATGAAACACAACAAATTATCAGTGCTACATGTGCCATTCTTCACGCAATATAATTTGACATTTCTAGTCCGAACCCACGTTCCGGACCCATCACGACCAGTGCCACCATCCCATTCACCTTTCATCCGCATCCAGACGTACCGTTCCTGACATCGTATCTGTCCTCCTCAGAAGAAATCCTCAAGTCATCTTTCTTCCCACAAGGTAAGCAGTTTCGGTATACGAATCTGATTACTTACCTTGTACCCCTTTGAGGTTAAGACCTCTGCATGCGGTATACACACACCTTAATATTCAGCGTTCGGCATTCCCCAATCTCACCTTCTGTCCTCGAGTGTAGCTGTCCCGGACCTGCTTAATTTTAGTTTTTATTGCGTACCTGAAAATATACATTACCTTAATTCCCGCCCAAGCCTCCCCTCCATGAACTAGGTTCTGGAATGTGGAGAAATGATGCCGATGGGACGCTGCGCTGGAGCTTATAATTATAAGCTGGCCCAAGCTTATAAACCGTACTGTACCCATTCCATCTAGGGGAAATAATGCTCAAAAGGGGGAAAACTTCTATAAAACGGGTAATGTATATTTTCGGGTAGGCAATAAAAACTAAAATTAAGCAGGTTCGGGTACTGCAATTTTAGTCTTTTCCTAGTTTCTTTCATGTTGTGCATTGTTCCCCGTGGTTATGTTGGAATGACATCTACATGATTCGCCCATTCATTTATTTTCAAAATTAAACTTAAACAATGAAACTGCAGATTGTGATATATTGTGAAATAACACCGTAGTATTCATTCCACCATACCATCATATTTTGAAAATTTTTACTTTTGACAGTTAAGTAAATGCATTAAAAATGTTTATAAGTGTTTTAAAATTTATGGTAATAAAACTGGTTTTTTCCCTGTTTAGGTGAACCTATTGCTGACTCCTTTGCTATCTGTGCCAGAGAAAACAGTGCCATCTTGGTTCTGGCTGATGGTGTCAACTGGGGAGAGCGTTCGTGCCTTGCGGCACGTTGTGCCGTCCATGGCTGCGTCGACTACTTAAATAAGACGTTATTTGATGACAATGTAATATATACCATTGAAAACACAGCTGTAAGTGTACTACCAATTAAGAAGCAATTGCTAATGACTTTAATTAACCTGTTAAAGAAGAGAAATATAGGTGACAAAATTGACGATGGTTGTTAAGAAAACATCTATCTTATGATGAGATATTTTCTAACAAATTGACTAATAAATGATTGTGCTTTACCGACTTTACGAAGGTCTTATAAACATCTGTATTAGTTGTACTAAGTATTATAGCAGAACAGATCTCAACTGGACTTGACTTTTCTTATGTCATTTAGATAACACAACTTTAGGATTCTCACAACAGTTTGTGTTAGTCTTTAAAGTTTAAGTTCTCCTGCCGTAAGGAACCAAGTTATTCCTAATGCCTAAAATGTTTAGTTATTTCCATTCCAAATCATATACAAATACAATGTAACTGTTCTTTTGATTTCTTGGATGCAAAACAGTGCACAGCCCAAGGAGCAGGCACCCACTGCATCAGTATTTACACATCTGTTGAACTCCATTATGGTGTCTTCTTAACAACCATGTGATGAAACCTAATATCATGAGTTGATTATCTACCCACGCCAATTGTATTATTGATGTTTATGATAATATTCAAGTTTGTAACAATTTGTTACATATGCTGGCCATCGTGGCTGAGTGGGTAGCAGAGAGCTCAGCCTGTCTGTCAGAGGGAGCTGATCTGGTATGTGACTATAAAGGGGACCCTGACAAAGTCCTTACCATTATGGTGACCAGGGTAGTGTGAGAGCACGGGACTCCTTTAGCCAGTATCTGTGGGAAATATTCTGGTGATTATCGCAGCCCAGTAGGTTATTCTAGTCTAGGCTAGGCTAGTCTAGTCAATCCGAGCGAAAAAAGGGCGAAACCCGGAATAATTGTAATAGAAGTAAACTTTGCTGTTTCTGAATCAGAAAGACCTACTGAACAACATACTAAAAGTCTAGAAAAATCTAAGTGGCGGAAGAGGTCTAAAATGGCTGCCATTTTGGAAAAAAATTGCTTCCGGTTGTTGTTTTTCGCATATATCTCAGTTCTCGTCACGCCTACGACAAAATTGGCCAAAACAAAATTAAAGGACACAATTTCCTACAAAACATGTTCTATTCACTTTTTCTCTTGGATCAATGGTTTGGTTGATATGAAACAACGTATATGTAGTTTTTTAATGTTTCAGACGTACAACAGCTGGAGAAGTAACTGCACATGGCAAATGCTAAAATTGATAGTACGGCCGTATGCGCATCATGTAACAGATGTTTAGTTTAGGTTATCAGCCACCTTTCCGAGGATTGAGATAAAACAATGTCAGGGCCCGCAGGGCCGAGCCATTGTTGTATTCTCCAAGAAACTGGCTGATAACCTATTTATCACCCAATTTCACGATCTCAGTCCGAAAACAATAGCACAGCACACACAAAACAACGACTGAATTGTGCTGACGTTCTTTTGCTCAGAAAGGTCGACAATGCGACAAACATGCCATTGTTGGCAGCATTGTTATTCCTTCCTTAGTGAAAGGCTCTGTGCTCATGTTTATTGATTGTAACTCGATTCCGAAGTGCCCCGTCACCGTTTATACCGCGGAAACTCAACGACGAATAGCCCCTTCAGACAACTTCTCTTAAAATTTTCTTTTAGGAGAAGGTGTTTGAAGTGGATATTCGGCGTTTCCACGGAATGAACGGTGATGGGGCACTTCGGCGGGGGCACTTCGGCATCGAGTAACAGTACAGAAATAAAAGCAGAGAACCTTCGTTGGCTAACTGGGTATTTGTTCGTTGTGCAATGATGGATGTTTTTGGAATCTGGAACAGTTATGCGGTAAGACAATAAATGTGTAATTATAGGACGAAGATCCAAATGGGCTCGATTAGTGATAAATAAACGTATACTCAATGTGTAATAATTTTGGCTTAGGTTTACTTCAAGTTGAAAAGCTCCACATTTAATAAGTAAATTAAAAGTAATGAAAACCATGATAGACGTTTGTGTCTGAATGGCTAGCATTAGGCTTTGTCGAGATTTTTGTGGAGTGGCGGGGGTGGAAGAGGAAGGGCGTAGTGAGTCAAGGGAGTCGGGTAGGGTGAGAGCTACCCACCAACAAAAGTTGGCACTGTTCAGACTGACGAAGAAAACAAATCGTTCTCAATTTCAATCGAAGATATGACGTCGTTTGTAATTTTAAATCGTAAATAACCTTAAACAGTTCAGTGTCATAATGTTTTCGTGCTACAAGAAAAATTAAATAAAACGAAGCATTTTTTTCTCGCTTAAACTAAACTAGCTCTTTCTGGTGCTGTTCTTAATTTTAATCGAGGCTGTAACGTCCTTTTTAACATAGCAAGCATGATGTTCTTTAATTCATAAGCAGGCGTGATATCCGATATCACTCCTCCTTTTTCATCTCAGTCCTAAACCATTGTTAAAATACCGTCGTGTTCGATTGTTAAAGGAGGACTGAGATCGTGAAATTGGGTGATAAAGCAACTGTTACATGATAACTGTTACTACTTGAAACCAATCAGTAAAACACAGTTCCTTTCCGTCAAATGAGAACAAACATCCTGCATTTGGAACAGTGTTATGTGTGATAATACCATAACATTAACATTATTACGTGCATTATGCATTATGTTTAACATTAACATTATGTGTAATAACACTGACGTATTTTGTGCGATAACAGTTCAAATGCTTCATATCAACCAAACCATTGATCCAAGAGAAAAAGTGAATAGAACATGTTTGTAGGAAATTGTGTCCTTTAATTTTGTTTTGGCCAATTTTGTCGTATGAGTGACGAGAAACGAGATATATGCGAAAAACAACAACCGGAAGCAATTTTTCCAAGATGGCGGCCATTTTAGACCTCTTCCGCCACTTAGATTTTTCTAGACTTTTAGTATGTTGTTCAGCATGTCTTTCTGGGTCAGAAACAGCAAAGTTTACTTCTATTACAATTATTTCTAGGTAAAAGTGCAAATTGACTAGCCTACAGTGTGATGATAACATGTTTTCCAGATGGAATCTCCAAGGTTTTTCCGTCCTGCTACTAGTCGTCTTTCTCCATGGGGCAAGGTGAGAGGCCTGGTGGTTAGCAAGACTATTTCTTGTGTCAGAGGTCCTGAGTTCAAGCCTGGCCACAGCCAGCCCTGGCATTTTTGGAAAGTAAAGTGCCAGCCCTTATGGAAAAGATGTATACATTAGTATACCGAAGATATACCAAAAATATACATTAGTACACCTTGGTATACATGGCGTACTAGTGTGTATACATACTATACTCCCAAGAGTATACACTATACATTCAAGTATACCTTTATGTGAATGGTGTACTGTGGCGTATACTACAGGGTGTACAAATATGTATACAGTATACTCTAGGATATACAAACATGTATAAAGTATGAAGTATACTGTATGGAGTATACAATGGTATACTTCAGGGTATATAAGTATGTATACAGTATGGAGTACACCATATAGAGTATACAATTGTATACTTCATGGTATGCAAATATGTATACAGCATGGAGTACACCGTATGGAGTTTACAATGGTGGTATACAAGTATGTATGCAGAATGGAGTACACCGTATAGAGTATACAATGGTA